>CANYBF010692372.1:0-11188 GCA_948192965.1 Dalechampia spathulata
TGTGCTTTATGAGTTTTATGTTGAGTTCTAGGATGAACACTTTTTCCTTTCAAATTATTTGAGGGTTGTTTTGAGGTTGAGGCTTTAACAAAAACTGTGCCTTTGGTGGTGTAGGAGGAGTTTTGATTGAATCCAAGACCCTTCTTGTTACCACTAAGCTTTTGGTGTTTTAAAATTGTGTCTATCTTAACCTCACCTTGTTCAAATCGAGATAAGTTGTCTTTCAACAACTTCTTTTCTTTTGAAAGCTTGTCATTTTCATCTTTCAAAACTTGGTTTTCTTTTTCAAGGTTGTCAAGCCTAGTTTTATAAGACTCAATTTCACTTTGCAAAGCATTTTTATCATCAATAATGCATGTATGCTTGTTCTTAAGAGATTTATACTTTTTAAGCAAAAGATTATTCTTTTCTACCAATGCTTCTAAAGCACCACAATCATCACCATCATCATCATTAAGCTCATCATTGCTATAATAAGATTGAGATGATGTAGTTACCTCATCCTTTTCATCCTCTTTTAGGAACGACATGAAGCATAGATTGGTGGCTCCCTCATCATTGGACATTGCCTTACTTGACTCAGTGTTATCATCCCATGTAGCTTTCAATGCCTTCTTCTTGAAAGGCTTGGATAGTTTATTGAGGAGAGGACACTCATTCCTCATGTGTTTGGGTTTGTTGCATTCAAAACACATGATTTGATTTCTCCTTGGGATGTCTCTACGATTGGAGTCCCTTCGATTGAAGTCTCTTCTTGGCTTAAATGGCTTCTTGCCATCCCTTTCATCCTTCTTCTTCTTAATGAAGTTCTTTACACACTTGGAAAGAAGAGCCACTTCATCTTCGAGGTCTCCTTCGCTAGTTAAGGAGGAATCTTCCTCTTTAGTAGCTTTGAGTGCAATCCCTCGTCTCTTGTCTTCCTCAACTCCTTGCTTAAGAGTTATCTCATGTGTGAGGATTTTTCCTAGAAGCACATCCGTAGACAAAATAGCCAAGTCATTTGCTTCTTCTATTGATGTCACCCGAGCCTCCTAATCTCTCTTCGGTAAAACTTGCAAGATTTTGTTGTTGATGTCTTCTCTTTGGTACATCTTGCTGAGCTTCATTAAACTATTTACGATCACCGTAAGTTGGTTATACATCTCAGAAACTGACTCGCTTGCTTTCATCTTGAATAATTCATATTCATATGTGAGCAATTGAATCTTCTTGTTGCGAACTTGGTTGGTTCCTTCATGATGCATTTCGAAGGCAATCCATATTTGCCTAGCTATGACACAATGAGACACCCAACCAAATTCTTCACGACTTATTGCACAGTAAAGCATGTTCATCACCTTCTTGTTGTTGCAATTTGCATTCTTTTCTTCTAGTGTCCAATCATCTCTATCCTTAAGAGAAACAGCTCCATCAATGGTGATTGTGGGTGGAGAGTATTCTTTCCTCAGCATATCAAACAATTCACATCCATTGCTGTCCAAAAACACTTCTATTCGATGCTTCCAATATGGATAATCGGTTCCATCGAAGTAGGGGGGTCTTGTATAAGATTGACTCTCGATTACTATAGGATCTTTTGCTCAAGAATTTTACTTCTTCTAACAATGAGCACCAAATGCTCTGATACCAAATGAAATTCCTAGAACCACTGGCAACACGTGTGATTTATAGTGGTTCGACCAACTCTTGCCTACGTCCACTTTCTCCTAAGTCTCAACTTAGGGTTCCACTAGAATCATAATCAATTTACAAAAGGATTCCCAAATAAATCCAATACCCCAGTGTTTTCAAGGCTTACACTCTAACCTTTACAATATAAATCTCACAATCAACTCAAAATACAAGTTAATCCCTAATGGATTAAGCTCACACCAATCCCACAAAGATAAAACCTAATCTCTAGGTAGTAGGATTACAAACAATAAAGCAATTGAAGAAACAAGCTTGAACTTACTTGTGACTGATGAATATAGCTCAAAAACGAATGCTCTGCAAGTGTATTTTCGTTAGGAATGAAAGTATGAAAGTTATCTTATGAAAACTAGCCGTTTCTCAGACTTAAAACCTAATTTTATAAGTAGCGTACGGCTGTACTATATTTGTACGCCCGTACAGATTCAAAACTATCCGTTAGAAAATGGGAGGGAACTGTGGTACGGCTGTACCATCACTTGGTACGCCTGTACCAACCCAAGTTTCCTGACAAATAATTTTCTTGTAAGTTCACGTACGACCGTACCACCCATTGGTACGCCTGTACAGAACCAGGTTTCCTGACAAACCAAATTCCTGCAAGTTCGCATACGACCGTACCAACCAATGGTACACCCGTACCAAACTCAATGGAACAATACTCACTAGGTACGGCTAGCCGTATGGCCGTACCACACACAAACGATAGTTGGTACGCCCGTACCACACCAAAAAACACTTAGAAAATTGCAAATAACTTAAATCGACTCACACGTGACTTAACAATCAAAACCTAGGGTCTAACAATAACATATTTCATAATTAATATGTAATTAATGATAAATTAATATTATTTATCTTTGAATAAAATTTAATACTTAATAAATATAAATAAAAATTTAATAATTAATAAATTTATTTTATTAATTAATTTACATTTAATGAAAATTAATTTTATTATTTATAGTTGTTAAATTCATTTTTATATTTATTTTTGATAAGTTTTGAAAAATAATATTTAAATTAAAAAATTTTAATAAAAATATAAGATAATACACTAATTACAATTAATAAATTTATTTTATGCCATAATTTATATTAAATAAAAATTTATTTTATTATTTATATTTGTTATATTAATTTTTATATTTATTTTTGATAAGTTTTAAAAAGTAATTAATAATAAATTGATCATATTTATCTTTGAATAAAATTTAATAATTAATAAAAATAAATAAAATTAATAATTTTTAATAAATAGAAATAAAATGAGTAGTACTTATATTTGAATAAAATTAGTAGTTTTTAACTTTAGATAAAATTTAATAGCTAACAAATACAAATAAAATGAGTAGTATTTATCTTTAAATTATGCATTATTTTACATTTTCAATTTGTTCATTTTAATAGTGATATAATTATTTAATATTATGTTAATTAATATTAAGGAATCTATTTTCCAAATTTAATAAGATAATTAAGTAAAATATAATTTAATTTAATATTATGTTAATTAATATTAAGATATTCATTTTTCAAATTTAATAAGATAATTACATAAAATATAATATAATTTAATATTATATTAATTAATATTAATCCATCCATTTTTTAAATTTAATAAGATAATTATGTAAAATATAATATAATATAATATAATATAATATAATATAATATAATATAATATGACATGATATACTAATCACAATTAATATAAAATAATCAATTAATTATAATTAATCAATTTATTTTATGCAATAATTTATACTAAAAAAATTATTTTATTATTTATTTTTATAAGTTTTAAAAAGTAATTAATGATAAATTAGTAGTATTTATCTTTGAATAAAATTTAATAATTAATAAATATAAATAAAATTAGTAATTTTTAATAAATGGAATAAAATGAGTAATATTTATATTTGAATGAAATTAGTTGTTTTTAACTTTGAACAAAATTTAGTAGCTAATAAATATAAATAAAATTAGTAGAATTTATTTTTAAATTATATATTAATTTATATTTTCAATTTGTTAATTTTAATAATGATATAATACACTAATTACAATTAATATAAAATAATACACTAATTACAATTAATAAATTTATTTTTTATATTAATTTATATTAAACAAAAATTTATTTTATTATTTTTATTTATTAGATTAATTTTTATCTATTTTTTATAAATTTTTAAAAGTAATATTTATCTTGATGAAAATTTTAAAAAATAATATTTATCTTTGAATTATTAAAATTAAAAGGGAAGGGATAGACTTGTATTTTCACTCCCCCCTTCCCACTTTTAATATATATATGATATGATATGATATGATATATGGTAAGTAAATATATATTATTATATATACCATATATACTATATGTTGTGATATATATTTACTTCTTTATATTTATCAAAAAAATAAATAAAAATATAATAAAATATGAAAAAATATAATTAAATTATATAATAAATAATTGAAAAAAAAAGAATAAAATAAATTAGATTTAAGAAGAAAAGAGGAAGAGAATGATGATAGGAGGAGGAAAAGAAGAAGAAGAAGAAGAAGAAGAAGAAGAAGAAGAAGAAGAAGAAGAAGAAGAAACAATAACAACATAAGAAGAAAAAGAAGTAGCAACGTAAGTAGGAGCAGTAGTAACATAAGAAGAATAAGAAGAAGAAATAGGTTTAATTAATTTTGTAAGTTTATATTTTTTGAAGTTGCACTTCAGGAATTATAAAAATTATTTTAACTAAAAGTGATAAAATTTCAAAATGTAATATTATATGATATTTTTTTAATTTAAAATTTTTAATGTGATAAGTTACTAAATAAACTTTTTTAACATAAAATTGATGAACTTTTTTTTTTTTGAACACATAATGAAATTATTCATAAAATAATGGAAGAAGTTACATCACGTAGAAGCAAGTTTCTTAAAACATATGGAAAACAATTTGAATCAGATCGATAATGTTTTTATGAATTACACTTAGAGAGCCAATTAGCGACTACATTAGCTTCCCTTGCCTATGAAATTGACATTACAATTGAAAGAATTAGACAAAGAGCTTTTAACTTCTTCTATGACTGAGGTTATTTCCCACAAAATATCACTTATAAGGCCCAATGCTACTGATGTAACCACTTGTGAGTTTGTTTCTAACATCACACTTTGAGATGTTATTTTGAACAATAAAACAAAGCACTTCCTTAAGGGCAATAACCTCGACCATTAACACAAATCTACAACTCACCCTAAAGAAGTGCGCGTGCAGGACTCTTCCTTGATGATCTCTAAAACCAAAAGTGATTATACCTTCTTGTAAATTGGGCATATAAGATATATCACTATTATGTTTAATTCTTCCATGGGGCGGGAGAGTCCACTTAGCGCTTTCCTGACTTCTATGACCTCGACCACTTTCAGCTCAAACTACCATTCTCAACCTTTTAGCATGTTACACTTGCCTATGCTCATTCCACCTGCCTTCAACATTGCTTACTACCTCTTTTGGCCCCCCATCAGTATGTTTGAAAATTGTATTATTCTTGGACTTCCATAGTCCCTAACAGAGCATAGCCATAATATTTATCATCTCCTCATCTTTGCTGCTTTGAAGCAATTCGTTAACTCCTTACCACCACTAATTAAAATCCATGAAACCCACTTTCGATGGAAGATAACCCACTTTGCTCAAGAACTAGATTCTTCTTGCTCTCTCATACAAAAAAAATATGCTCCACTATTTCAGGTTCAATTTTGTATATTGGACAAACATTTGACCTATTGTAGCCTTTTCGTTGTAAGTTGATATTTATTGGTAGAGCATTTTTGGAGTATTTCCATATAAAAACCTTTATCTTATTGGGTACGTGTAAGTTCCAAATTGATCTCCATAACATTTGGTGTTTTACTGCATTTTAGGTCTTAGGATTATTGTCAAGCTCCACCTTTGAAATTATCCTTTTCTTGTCTATCCTAATTTTACTTCATATCTACCTAAATTCATGTACTTCTAAATGAACTGATCAGTTCTATTACTATATGATATTGGGATCCTCAATATCTCATTAATTTCCTCTTTCGTGAATACCTGATTCAATAGTATCCTATTCCACTCCATTTATGTTCATTTATTAGTTCTTTGATATATTCGAGCTTGTAGTTTTACAGTCTTAGTGAACTTATCATGAAGTTTGGTAAATCTGTAATCTATGGAGAGTTCCAAATTGACATATTTGTTCCCTTTTTAATATCCCATACCAATCCTTGCTCCAATAGCTTTCAACCTTCAAGTAGACTTGTCCATATGCATGAAGGGGAACTTCCTTTTTTGGCTTTTAGAAATAATGAATTTGGGAAATAGAGAGCTTTTAACAGTTTTGTGCATAAAGAGTAGGGGTTCTTCATTAAGCTCCAACTTTGTTTTGCTATTAAAGCCAAGTTGAAGTGCTCTATCTCCTTAAAATCATAAATCGCCATTATCCTTGTGATTTATGATTTCTTTCCATCTCATCTAGTGCACTCCTCTCTCTTGATTGCCTTTTAACCACTAAAATCGAGCCATTAACAATTTCATTTTCTTGATTATCGACTTTTAGATTTTGAGCAAAGACATTATGTATGTTAGAATTGCCTTAATCATTGCCTTAATCATAATCTCTTGTTTTGCCTGCAAAAGGAATATACTCTTTCAGCTTTGCACCTTCGTCTTCATTCTTTCCATGATTTTGTTAAACATCTGCCTTTTGATTTACCCTAATCCAATGGAATGCTTAGATATTTAGAGAGTTGATCTGACTCTTTCATTTCGATCACACTAAGATTTTTGCTCTAGTAGCCATGTCTTTATTCTCACTAAACATAACATTTGATTTTTCCAAATTAACCTTTTGCCCTGAAGCTACTTCATACTCCTTCAAAATACCTTGATAAGCTTTATCTTCTTAATATATGGCTCTTCTATATAATACTATATCATCAACAAATAAGTAATAAGTTAGTTTCAAACACCCATGTATTATTTATAATTTATAGATCTGATACTGTTATACACTTTAAGATATCATATATGAGAGGACATCTGCTACCAAGATGAAAATATAGAACGATATTGGATCACCTTGCTGGAGACCCTTACTTAGTTGGAACTCCTTTGTCAAGTTCCCATTTACCTTGATGGTATATCTCATCGTAGTTAGACAAAATAAAACTCATTATATCCATTTCTCATCAAACCCTTCATAACATAAACTCTGTGAACTTCCATCTAACCTTGTTGTAGGCTTTCATCATATATAATTTTATAACCATATGACTTTATTTTCCCTATTTCTTTCTCTTCAGCCCATGGATTGCTTCATGATTTATAATTGTGTTTTCTTGAATACTCCTCCTTAAAACAAAAGCAAACTGATATGGAGAAATAAGATCTCTCAGCATCTACTTCAACCGATTCACTATGACCTTGGAAATCACTTTGTAACTAAAGTTAACACAACTAATAGGCCTAAACTCTATAAAAGTATTTGGTTTTTAGGACTTCAAAATCAGCGATATGACTATTTTATTAATCGTTAAAGGGAACTTTCCTTGATCAAAAAAATTCTTGATTAGTATAAACATATCTTCAGCCACTAACTCCCAATTCCTCTTATAGAAATAATCATCAAAGCCATTTAGGCGAGTGGCCTTATTATCTCTTAACTCCCATGCTACCTAACATACCTCTTCTCTTTGGACCTCCCTCATTAACCTCTCATTCATGTTAACTATTACCAATAGAGGGATGCTATTAGGAACCCTTTCACTAATAACCTCTTTCTCTGCATAATATACCTCCTTATAGAACTTTAAAGCCTCTATTTCAATATCCTATATATTCGTTATCCAATTTCCTCGAGCTGATTTAATTTTAGCTAATTAATTTCTCTGTCTGTGTTGGACAGTCGTTAGGTGAAATAACTTAGAATTTCTATCACCTTCCTTTAGCCATTGGATTCATAAATGCATTTACCAGAAACCTTCTTCCTTCAACCAAATTCTATCAATCTCCTTTGTTATTCTGTTTTCCTTATTCCTCGTGACTTTTGTGTATTCCCCATCTTGAATTCCTTCCAATTAATCTTTTAGAGATTTAATTTATTGGATATCAATCTCCTTTTTCCCTTTACTTTATTTAATTAATTGATTCCTACAGTCATTAAGCTTGTTGGTAATTGACTCACCATCTTTGCATCTTTATGCTTGAGTTACTACCTCACAATAATCCTCCTCTATTTCCTATTTTATCTTATAACGAAATAGCCTGCTTGGTCTTCGTATAGTATTCTTTAGCTTTACCACTATCAGTCTATGATCCGATGCTATAAATACCTCATAGATAACTTGGGCATACTGGAACTTTAGAAGCCAACTAGGAGTTGCCAAAGCTCAATCAAGTCTAGCTTTTATGGAATTCAATCCCATTCTCTCATTGTTCTATATATAACAATCCCTTTTATACCCTAAATCAATCAGCTCATAATCTTCTACAAACTCCTGGAAGTCTTCAACCTGATTTACCTTGAAAGGAGTACCACATGTTTTATCATTTTGCTTATTATAAGCATTCATATCACCTTCAAGAAGCCACGGTTCATCCTTGTTTCTTTGAAGTCTTTTAATGTTATTCTAAATAGCTTTTCTGCCTTCCCTATTTGCCTCTCCATAAATGCACGTAAGATGCCATCTCTTCACTCTCCATAAATGCACGTAAAATGCCATCTCTTCACCATCCCTATGTACACATCGATATAATTTTTATGAGTATCATTAATTACCACCTTCCAATCTCCCTACCATTAAATGGCAAGCCCTCCCATTGATCTAACCGCTTCCACATAACATGCCTTCTTAAAACTCATTGTCTTCTTTACTACCTCCAACTACTTTGATTTATTTTTTGTTTCACTTAAAAAAATGAAGCAGGCCTATGCTATTTTACAAGCCTTTTGAGGGCCATAACTACCAAGGTTTGGCCAAGGCCCTGCAGTTCCAAGCGAGGATATTCATGGTTAAGTTGGTGGCCTTAGGCCTGCTACCTTGGCCTTTTCAGAGGTCTTTATCGATTTTGTCATTCCTTCTATCGTATTTTCTTTCACTCTTTCTTTGTAATCTTATCTTGATATCTTCTTTTCTTTTGGTTTAACCTTCTTATTTCCTTCCTTTTTTACCAACTATCCATGGGTTATCAGGTTATTCACTTCTCCTTCTTTCTCCTTTAAGATATTAGGTCCATCAAATATATTTACCTCGATTGCTTCTCTTTGAGTCTTCATTCTTATCGGTCTAATAACTAATTTTACTGCCCTTTTCCTATTTTTTTTATGTATTAGCGCTTTGCTTATGATATCTTTGTTTTTCTCTATGATACTCTTCTATAGATCTTCCCTTGTGGTAATTTTCAACCTTCTTTCTCCCTATTCTCTTTTCCCTTTACCTTCTTTTCTTTCAATAATTTTGACACCACCATCTCATTGACTTACTTTCTTTTAAGATCTTAGAATCTCTCTTCTTTTCCCTTGAGAACAATTTCACCTTCTCTAATTTCTTCCACTTTTGCCTTTTTTATGATTATATCATCATTCTCTTTCCTTGTTACAATTACCTTATTTCTTGCTATGTTAGTACTTAGGCCGTCTGCACTCCATAGTTCCTGTTCCCTTTGTTCCACTCCTTCATTATGGGTTTCTGTTTGTTGTTTACCACGTGTTGTCGTTGCTTAGACTTCATTGCTTGTTTCTGCTTTTCCCCATTCTTCTCGTTGTGAACTCTTTTGTAAGATATCCATTGTCATCCATGTTCTATATTTTTGTTTATTCTTCCTTACTTCTTCATGTTCTTCCATAGTTGTAATATACTTGTAATCTTTTATTTTATATTCCATTTTACCGCACTTATGGCTAGAGAACAATCCATTTTTATGCATCTTGTTTCCTACTCCATAACTATCACATCCCAATACATATAATATTTTATTTTTTATTATAAAATATCCTTGGTGATATCATTATAATTTACATCATCATATAACTTAATAGTATTTATGTTATAACTGACTTTACTGCCAAAATAATATAAAGGAGAGTTGCACATATATTGAAATCATAAAAGTCTATCTTGAAGTCCAAGTTCTCTACCAAAAAGTTACTATTCCTCTGAACCAGCTGCTGACTGCTAATCCTCGTGCTCTCTGGTGTCACTAGTGTCTGCGTTCATCAATTGACAAATGCTGAGAATAATCTCAATAGTGCTAGTAAAAATAATAATTAAAAATAATTTATCAATCATATAACATCATAACAATAATCATTTCAATATGATCAAATCATCTAAATAAAAATATCATTTTGTAACCTAACGTATAACTATCATTCATTTCTGATATACCTCAATATCATTTTCCATAATCATTTGTAACGTTATAATTTACAATCCCATCAATAAATATATAATATATGATGGAATGTCTTTTTTTTAATTGCACTCTCCCTTTGATTTTTTTGTATCACTCATTAGAATGCATCATATACAATATTCAATCATTATACACAATTTCCTGTATTGAGTCCATCGTCGTGGTACCTCTTGTTCCCATAGGAATATCTCATTATCTCTGGTTCAACAAACAAAACCCATCAATTCTTTACGGTTCAATGAACGGAGCCCATCATTTCTCTCTAATTCCATACAAGAATCCAAAATTCTACGACCCAGTACATATCATCATCTTCTCTATTTTATTTCATACTTACGCCTCCCTTATCCCTTCATGTTATATAATGTCATCTTGTTGGTTTGTGTAGTTATTAAGCAGCGGAAGAAATTTAAAATTTTGTTTTAAAACAACAAACCAAAAGATGATTTTTGCATCAAAACACAGAGAAAAACAGTTTAGAGATTAGAAGCGACAGTTTTGAGAGTAACTCTTACATTCAATGCAGATGTCCTTCGTTCTTTGTCTCTATTGTGTTTATGGTTGTAGCAAACCAAAAACCACCAAAATAGGTAGCCTCCAACAGTATCCACACGAAATGGGGGTGTTCAAGCAAGCAACCAATTGCTTCTATCTCCTTTCTTGTGAACTAGCAAAGCAAAAGAAGAAAACTTTATGGAATTTTTGACTTCCTCACAATTCCTCTTATGAAGGCCGAAATCTTCTTGAGCAGAAGAGTTTAGGGTTCGGCCAAAGGAAGATTAGATGTGTGGCTTGACCTAATTTTGGTTATAATCACATATTTATATTCCAAAATTAGGTTAAGCTGAAACACTTTCAGCTTAAGTCAGGCTTGGGCCCGTCTGTGACTAATATGGCCTGTGACTGTCACTTGCCATATTGTAGCCCAACCCAACGGCCTAATTTAAAACTTATGGACTTCTAAACATTAAATGTTAAGTCCATAAAGAATCAGATTAATTTCCATAAGTGATTTTTGACTTTTCCTAAAA
>CANYBF010692419.1:0-14324 GCA_948192965.1 Dalechampia spathulata
ATATTCCACGAAACCTTAATCTTTAAACACCAAACATAATAATATTTAGCAAATATATAAACTAAAAAAGCCAAAAAAAAAAAAAAAAAAAAAAAGAAAACACCGCACACACTGGTTTTCGATCAAAGACCGACGACAAGACTCATCGATGGTAAGCAAAAGAAGATCCTCTTTTTTCATTTAGTCCTTAATTCTTCATCCTTCCATCTTTGAGAAGCTTTTGGCTGCATCTTGCCTGATTATTACTTGTATTTATCTTTTTTTGTTTGTTTTTTTAATGGAGGCTCCAAAACCGATAACGAGTCCAGTTCCTGTGAATTTGTATCCAGCTCTAGCTCTCTCGACGCTCGTGATCGGCCTCGTGGTTACTGCTTTCTTCTTCATGTAAGCTCGATCTGATCTATGGTATCGTTTCTTTTCTAGATCTGGATTTGCATCAGATTATTTTCATAGGCTGCAATTTCACTTTTATTTAGCTGCAATTGATTCTATTGACTATGTTGTTCTTTAGATTTCATGAGTTTTGTGTGGATTTCGGATTTCGAAGTTCTAGATTTGTGTTGCTCTGCAATGCACGTTAGTCTTTGGTTCAAAATGTGCCTAGAATGCGTGCTTAACTGTTCTATTTTGTGGATATTCTTAGCAGTTGAAAGTAAATTTCAACGCATGATTTTGTGCGGACAGTTGATTGTGACGATGTTCGATAAACATAAGGCAATCAAGAGTTATTATAGGACATTATACATGATGTTTTAAGATGTTAATGAAGCGGGGAACTTTTCTTTTTCTTGATATGGATTTCCTGAAGTTCATACATTTTTTTCATATATCATGGCAGTGCTATGTCAACTAAGTTTAGTTTCAACTCAACTGGGTTGGCCCCGTGAATTCTCATATTCCACTAAGTTTTTGCATTAGATTCTTGGAATGTGGGTAATCACTGGATCATTTTAAATCATTTTCTTCAATTAAGTTTTCGTTTGCAACCCTATTTTTTCTCCCCTTCATTTATCATAATTTCTGACCAACAACATCTTAAGGTCTACATCTCAAATGACAAAACCATCTCTGAATTCCCATTGTCTAAGTTACCTTCAATGGAAGTTTACATACATTTTCTATAATATATTAATCATGAATTCTATCAATTCTCGTGTGTTTGAACATTCCTTTAGTATGTTCATCTCAAAGCTACTAGTTATGGAAGGATATTGCACTTCTTTTACCCAGCGCTCATGTTGTATTGCTCCTCAGAGTAGGTGGCATCTTAGAACAATAAATCAACTTTCAAGCGTATAGTCAATATGACTTTTAATAGCTGTATTTTAAAGTAAAAAGGTCAGGAGCTAATGGCATTCGCTACCTGAATTTTACTGAACGCATAGTCCGTAAGTTGTACACATGGTATAGAATAGGAATTCTGATTTTAATATGGGGTACAATCTTAGACTACATTGGATTGGCGTTCCCTGCAATCCTTTTTATCTTTTACCCAGCTGAAAACCATTTTTACTGTTGGCAATGCTCAAGTATTGTGTGCTTTTTCTCATGAACAAACGAGCATTTGTGGAATGATTTGGTTTCTTCCTTTACCGCTGGACTCACATGTGACAATAGATACCTTATATTGAGTGCAATTTTGGTTGATAAATGTTGTAAAAATTCTTGTGCAGCTATGAAACAACCTCATCTAGGAGGAGTCGCAGCCTTGTCAAGGAGCTTGCAACAGGAGCATTGGCGTCTTTCTTTCTGGTAGGGTTTGTTTGTCTGCTCGATGCCATCTTATTACCAATTGTCATAATTGCTGCTGACGTCTGATGATGAATCTGGTGCAGGGTTTTGGGTCCTTATTCCTGCTTCTTGCTTCTGGCGTTTATGTTTAGGGTTTAGCCTTTAAAATTTTGCTAAGCAATGCATCGGGGATTTTATAGACGACTTTAATAGTTAATGGTAGACCTTTTTTCCTTGTTTAATTGCCTTGTATAAACATTTCGAATGACTTCTGGATTCGTTGTCAAGTTTCATATGAATATTTCAAGATAAGGTTGCCAATGGCTCTATCTTCCAGCTGACTCCGACAATTTTGGTAGTGCCATGATAGTATAATGAGAGAAGAAGTGCCAACATTAAGCTTGCTGGACCGGTTGGTTGGCGATGCAATGCCAATGTATGGAATACAGTTGATTAGCGTGAAATACAATAAAAACATTAACAGCCACCTGAGAGCAGGGTGTTCCTTGCTCCCTGATTTGTGGAGAATACAGATTTTAATGGATAATATTTCCTAATCGAGATGAAAAACATTTTAATAAATTACAAAGAATAATAATTTTTGCAGAAGAATTTTTAGTTTCTATTGTAGAGAATTATGAATTTATTAATAATATGATAATATTTATTTAATATTAATTATTAATATATAATAATTATTAATATATAAGTAATATTTAATAAAAAAAATTTTTGGGAAAAATAATTCTATGTTGCAAACTTAATGACGCCCTATTTCAGGCAGAAAGAGTGCCATCTACCTTCTAAATTTGAACGAGACCCGCACCATTTTTCTTCGCGGGCAAAAAAGGAAATAAAAACCCTAAACACGGCTGCACCTGCCGATAGACGAGCCAGCTTATGGGTCCAGCAAAACGCCAAAAATAAATCATAACGGATCCTCATACAAGGAGTACGGACATAAACCGGCGCGTGCTACCCACGTTTTAAAACCGAGAGTGTAATATGCATTTCATAATAGGGGAACACCTTCGCCCTTGATATTTCCACCGTAGAGCACCGTCTATATCTCAGCGACTCGAACATGTCACATTCTACAGTGGTGGTGTGGTAGTAGGTCCACTCTACTCCGGTCCCGGTCGAATTTTACTTGTTTACTTGTTTTCTTTCTTTTCTTCTCTGTCTCTCTCAAATGGAGCAGTCTCAGCAACAAGCACCGAAGAAACGAGGCCGAAAACCTAAGCCGAAAGAAGACAAAGATCAGCAGCAAGAGCAGCAGCAGGAGAAGAGTGCAGGTAGCAAAATGAAGGAAGGCAAGAAGTCGCAACACCAGCAGCCTTCTGCTGATGAGAAGTACTCTCAGTGGAAATCTTTGGTTCCTGTTCTTTATGACTGGCTCGCTAATCACAACCTCGTTTGGCCTTCTCTCTCTTGCCGGTATGTTTCCCTCCCTCCCTCTTATCAGAAATATTTCGTTTTCTTCTGTTCATCCACATTAATGCTCTATCTATCTCCTTCTCTAGGGTTTACTGTTCGATATTGTTGTTATTGCAAGCTTTAAAACCCTAACCTCAGTCAAAGCCATCATCAGTCTTTGTTTTTATTTATTTTAAAGGATCTGATTTAACGCAACTGCTGCATTTTAGTTCATTTCCGTTGCTCGGTTATAATCCGATCGGACTCATTTTCCATTTTTTTTTCAACAATTATTTTAATGATGCTTTGTTTGGATATGATCTTCAGGTGGGGTCCACAGCTGGAGCAAGCTACTTACAAGAATCGCCAGCGTCTTTATCTCTCCGAGCAGGCAAGTCTTGCTTCTTTTTATTATGACTACGAAACAAACGATATGTTCTTATTATTTTGCTTATTTTATGTGTTGACAGACTGATGGTAGTGTTCCAAATACTTTGGTTATTGCTAATTGTGAAGTTGTGAAGCCTAGAGTTGCTGCTGCGGAGCATATTTCTCAGGTTTTGTTCTTTTGCGAATTCCATTTAATTTTGTGTACTACTTTGTTCTTTTCTGTGGCGCCTGTATTGGATTAATGAAATTGTTTTTGTAATTCAAATCCTGAATTAACATTCCATTGTTGCTTTATACTTTAGTTTAACGAAGAAGCTCGCTCTCCTTTTGTCAAGAAGTACAAGACTATCATACATCCTGGAGAGGTATGAATAATTGATGCAAACACATTGTATGGTGCATTGTTTTTTTTTTGAACATTTATCTGTTGTTTGCGTTGTGAAATTTTATTTCTTGTTGAGGTGCTGGAAAAATGATTCTTTTAACAAACATCTATTCTTTTTCTAAGCAAACTGTATCTGACATAACTTTCTTCTCCCTTTTGGCTCTTGCTCTATTTTCAACAATGTGATCCTTGAACTAGTGTTCATTTGCAGGTAAACAGGATCAGGGAACTCCCACAGAATAGCAGGATAGTGGCTACTCATACTGATAGTCCTGATGTGAGTTAACTACTTTTTTCAAATAATATTCTGGTTTTATAGTTCTTTTTTTCTAGGTTTTCCTAATTGTCCGAGTTTATTGCTGTTTTCGTTTGGGGTTGACTATTCAGGTTCTCATATGGGATGTTGAGTCGCAACCTAATCGACATGCTGTTTTTGGAGCTTCAAATTCCCGTCCTGATTTGGTATAACTTTTCAGTTCATATTGCTTTCTTTTGTTTTAAGTGTCAGTATCCCACCATGACAAAAGTATCAACACACAAATGTAAAGATAGTTTGGGTCATTCTGCTTTTGGTGAAGTTTTCTCTTGTAATTTGCTTGTTCATTGTAGGGCTGCATGCCATTATAACATATTAAGATTTCTGCAGGTTTTGACAGGACATCAAGATAATGCTGAGTTTGCTCTTGCAATGTGCCCAACTGACCCTTTCGTGCTTTCTGGAGGTTGGGGATTTGGCTTATGTTATTGCAAATTAGTCATTTAATAGCTTAGTTGTCTTATTCATGAAGTACATCTTTCACTGCGATGGCATTAGGGTGTCCTGTGTAAATTTGATGCCAGAGTATCTCTGAGTTAGTTTAGTGGAATGATTTTATTTCATGAAGATTTTTTCTCTAAACAAGTAGCTTTTGGTGACAGGGAAAGACAAGTTGGTTGTCTTGTGGAGTATCCAGGACCACATAACAGCATCTGCAACTGACCCAGCAACAGGAAAATCTTCTGGATCTGGTGGATCTATCATTAAAAGGGCTGGGGATGGTAATGATAAAACTGCTGACAGCCCTTCTGTAGGACCCCGAGGTATCTATCAGGGTCATGAAGATACGGTTGAAGATGTGACATTCTGCCCATCAAGGTAATTTTACGTGGACTATGATGAAGTACCTATACATCTTTTTACCTTCTTCCGGAAATTCTTTAAAACTATAATTTGACTTGGTCTTGGGAAAAGCATCAAATATGGAGGAATTATTTACAGATTCAAGCTTATAGGGGCGTTGCATTTGTAAATTACTGGATTAAGCACTCTTTTCAATTTTATGATCTAGTGAATGCCAGAGAGTTGGAGCCATCATAATGTATAGTAAAATAGGAAAATGTATCTGTTTTTTCACCATGTTGTTGTAATCATTTTTTTGATTTATGGTTGGTGAGCATAGATAATTTGTTTGTGAGGTGTTTCCGCCCCTGATAAAATTGCATTTCTGCTGAAGTGCGCAGGAGTTTTGCAGTGTGGGAGATGATTCTTGCCTTATATTATGGGATGCCCGGGTTGCCTCTAGCCCTGCAGTCAAGGTTTCATGTCTCATATTTATTTTGCCAGTCTCTGAAAATAGTGCTTGATATAGATTTTTTTTCTTCCTTTTTGGTCAAAAGCCTCAGGTTATCAAGGTTTATGCTGGTATATATATCATCAGTAAAGCAAGTGTACAGATTGTATCTGTTGCAAAGAAGTGTAGCTTGGTTTTTGCTATAATGCCTTTCATATTTTGTCAATTGCGTATTTTTGACCTAGAATACATAATTATGGGAGTTGTTCCCAGATTGAAATTCTACTCTTACTGGAAGTGGAGCATCCTCGTTCTCAGCTGTAAAATGTAAACATTGTAAAAACATTAATCAATTGGTTTAAGAGGAGATAAGACGAGATAAGATTTTATGCCTTAACATCATTTCGTTTTGATTTGAATGTAGTTTGTTTGCGTCAAATTGAATATGGTATTTAATGGAACTTGACTACTGGCAATAGTATCATGCAGTTCTTTTTGTTGGTCAACAGGTTGAAAAGGCACACAATGCTGATCTTCACTGTGTTGATTGGAATCCTCATGACGATAACCTCATTTTAACTGGGTAACGTCCAGATTTAAGTAACACTCGTGACATTTTTTAAGTAGTAGGTATTCAGTTGACTTTCGTGTTTGCTTATGCTAACTCTGGATATGATGAGCAGGTCAGCAGATAATTCTGTTCGCTTGTTTGATCGACGGAGTCTCATGTCTAATGGGGTTGGTACGCCTGTATACAAATTTGAGGGTCATAGAGCTGCTGTTCTTTGTGTACAGGTAACCTCTCCCCGGTGTTCTAGTCAAGAAATACTAGTGGTTCAAGTTCTTATTAATTCACCTTCCATTCCTCTTCCAGTGGTCCCCAGACAAGTCATCTGTATTTGGAAGTTCCGCAGAAGATGGTCTTTTGAACATCTGGGATTATGATAAGGTCTAGATGTTTGGTCTCATCATATTTTGGATTTACTCTACTGGAGTATGCCATAAATTTAATGTTTAAAGGCTTGCAGGTTGGTAAGAAAACAGAGCAGCCAACTAAATATCCGAATTCTCCTCCTGGACTATTTTTTCAGCATGCTGGACACAGGTATATAATTTGATTCCATGCAAGGTTCTCAAGGTACACCGAGTGATGCCCACATTTCTTGATAATTCTAGAACCTATTTCCCATTTCGTGAAAAGTCAAGAACCTATCTCTTCTGACAAAACTTAATTTCTCTTGAAGTATAAACTCATTGGCCTATGTGTAGTGACATTTTGGGATTGGTTGGCATCATTTTCAGCAGAGTACTTGATGACTGCTAAAATTATGTGTGCAAGCAAATTTTAACGCATTTTCATCTTTCTTTACCTAATCAGGGATAAAGTTGTCGACTTCCATTGGAATGTATATGATCCTTGGACAATTGTAAGCGTGTCAGATGACTGTGATTCCACTGGAGGAGGTGGAACTTTGCAGGTTCAGTATTTTTCCTTATGAGACATTCGTAGTGTTTACATGTCTTATAATGTAATTTTGCACGAGATAAAGTAAAAAGCTATTTGTAAAAGTTGATAACAGACGTCTCAACATTGTTACCAAAATGCTGTGATTGATATGACAAAAAAATCTATTGGTCTCTGCAGATATGGCGCATGAGTGATTTGATCTATAGGCCAGAAGATGAGGTGTTGGCAGAGCTTGAGAATTTCAAGTCTCATGTGATCGAATGCGCTTCCAAGGCTTGAGAGAGAGCATTAGTTTATTGTTCCATCACTTGCATTTATCCATCCATATTAGTGTTTTTGCCTCCAGGGCGATAGATATTGCTGAATATTCAAAATCTAGGAATTTACGTGATATTTTGCATGAGCTTTTCAGAGATTATTCAGTGAATTCTTGGCGCTGGTACATGTAGCCTTGGACTGATAAAATTTCATGCTAATTAGAAGATTCTATCGTTTTTATGATTAGCTGCGGCAACTCAATCTAGGATTTAAGCCAAATTCCTGTGTCCAAGAATTATAGCTAGTAGTTAATACGCGAAGAATAATTTAGAAAGGAGTCATTGGTGCTAGATTCATGCAGTGGAGAAAGCATTTGGAAATGCTGCCATCTAATTTTCCTGCCACGTGATGAAGGGAGTTGGTTATGGCACTTCATATGTTGTGGTAATGTTTTTATATGTATATATAATAAAAAAGCCTATCTTGTAGGAGCGGGTACTTACTCTTCGGCTTCCTACTTCAGGGAGCGGTAGTATGAGGGAACCCAATCCCAAACCCAAAGGTGGCGGCACATTTGAAACGAATGGTCAAATTGTTACCTTGGAAAAGAAAATTCACCCTTCCTTAGCTTGTTGGTTGGGTTGGTCATAAGATCATAAATCTTTAGAATGATTATAATAATGCGTCCTTGAAAAATGTGGCAGGAAACAGAAATTAGACGAGTAATTTAATTTATAAATTCACATATCAATCACCAGAGACTTATTAAAGGTTTACTTTAACGACCCTCATTCTTTAGTTTTGGCCCAATTAATAAAGATGGGGCTACCAAAAGTTACGTGAGGAAAAGAAGTCTGGTCTTCTCCTAAGTAAACTCTCCTCTCTCCTCTCTCCTCTCTCCTCTCTCCTCTCTCCCTTGTATTTGTATTTCTATTTCTACTGCAAAAATGTAGTACAGGAAACGAACAACACCATATCATGAATAATGTGTGCTAGTTTCAATTCAAACCCTCCCCCATGGCTGCCTTCTCTTTTCTTCTCTTCATTTCTTTCCTTCTCCCTTCTCCTGCCTTCTCCTTTTATCTCCCTGGCGTTGCTCCTCGCCATTTCCAAACTGTATTCCTCCTCCTCCTCCTCCTTCCTTTGGATATTTCTTTCTGTAACATTAAGCGGATGCTGATGGCTGATGGCTTTGTTTCGTTAATGTATGGTTTTCTCGCAGGGAGATCTTTTGCACGTCAAGGTTAACAAGTTAACTTCCACCATTACTCAGCTTCCTTATGACTTCTATTTCCTCAGTTACTGCAAGCCTTCTTCTGTCATCTTCACTGCTGAATCTCTCGGCGAAGTCCTTCGTGGCGACCGTATTCTTAACTCCGTTTACTCTGTATCCTTACCTTTCTTTACTTCTTTAATTTTCTTTTTGTAATTAATCCATTGTTCATATATTCTCGTTCGTTATTCTCATTTCAGTTTCATATGAGAAAACAACACTTCTGTCAAGTTGCTTGTCGGATAACTTTAGATGATGAATCTGCTTTCAGTTTCAAGGACAAGATTGATGATCGTTATCGTGTTAACATGTGAGTCCATGTCCACATTTAATTTCTCTCCTTTTTCTTTTTTCTTTTTGAGAATTATGACTTCAATATGTTAATGGAGAAAATAGGATTCTGGACAACTTACCAGTTGCAGTAGTTAGAGAATTTGGAGATGGAAATAAGAAATCGGACGTTTATTACGAGCTTGGATTTCGAGTTGGCTTCAAAGTAAGCAATCAATCATTTGTTTTTCGGTTGAATTTTTTCTTCTCTGCTTGATTTTATTGCATTGTTTCTGCTACAGAGCAAAGAGGAGAATGAATATTTTATCAACAATCATCTAAGCTTCAAAGTAAAGTATCATCAAGACCCTGTTACTGATTCTGCTCGCATAGTTGGTTTTGAGGTTTCTCCGATCAGGTATTTGTTACTGTCAAATTAATGTCTCTGAAATTGGAGCAGGAATTTGGAGTTTCTTCTAGAAAAAATATATGATGTCTTTATGCGAATAGTTCAAATTTCTATGATTAATGACTTGTTCCTACATGTAGTAAGGAATCGATGACCTTCAACTAGATATTTGAGTTCGAATGCCGAAAATGAAATAATATATATCAAAAGAGTCTTCTCTTTATGTGTAAAATTCAAGGAAAAAAAAAGAGTTGCCATAGAAATTTCTAAGCTGTTTCTTCTAGGATTATTCATTCATGAGCTCCAATTCATAGTTTCAGGTCTGGATGGATAATATCGGTTCACTATTGCCTTCATTTCTGGTTATATTTCCCTTGTGCACAATCTCAATGCTGAAACCTTGCTAAAATTTTAAACAGTATTAAACATGAGTACAAAGATTGGGATGAGAAGAATCCTCAGTTAACTACTTGCAGTCCCAAAATTCAAGATAACGCTACTCGACAACAGATTTCTAGTGGTGAAGAAATTGTGTTTACCTATGATGTCACTTTCGAGGCAAGAAGCGGTCTTCGTAACTTTTCTCTTTCTTTGTCGCATATTATATCAGAATAGTCCTTACCTGGGGTTTGTAATCTGCAAAATCGTAGGCCAGTAACATCAAGTGGGCATCACGATGGGACACATACCTTCTTATGAATGATAATCAGATTCATTGGTTCTCCATTATCAACTCTTTGGTCATAGTCCTCTTCCTTACCGGCATGGTAGCCATGGTCATGATGAGAACACTACATAAAGACATCACAAGTTACAATCAATCCGAAACTCAGGATGATGATGCATTGGAAGACACAGGCTGGAAATTAGTTAATGGAGATGTTTTCCGGCCACCTTGTCACTCTAGTTTATTGTGTGTTCATGCTGGAACCGGCGTCCAAATTTTCGGAATGATCCTTGTCACAATGATTTTTGCTTTGCTGGGTTTTCTTTCGCCTGCCAACCGTGGCAGCCTCATGACCGCCATGGTTCTTTTATGGGTTTTCATGAGCTTGTTTGCTGGATACTCGGCAACTCGTCTTTACAAAATGTTCAAAGGCACACAATGGAAGAAGATTGCCTTAGAGACAGCCATCATGTTTCCTGGTGTACTTTTCTCCATTTTCTTCCTACTAAATGCGCTAATTTGGGGTGAGAAATCTTCTGGTGCAGTTCCATTCGGGACAATGTTTTCCTTGGTACTCTTATGGTTCGGTATATCGGTCCCATCAGTCTTCACTGGCAGCTATTTAGCCTTCAAACAACCACCAATTCAGGAACCTGTCAAAACTAACAAAATCCCAAGGCAAATTCCATCACAGGTATGGTACAAAAAACCAATCTTCTCCATCCTCATTGGAGGCATGCTTCCATTCGGAGCGGTGTTCATCGAACTATTCTTCATCCTAACATCTATATGGCTAAACAAATTCTATTACATTTTTGGAATCCTCTTCATAGTCTTTATCATTCTAATCATAACCTGCGCAGAGACAACAATCCTCATGTGCTACTTTCAGCTATGCAATGAAGATTACCACTGGTGGTGGAGATCTTACGTGACCGCTGGTTCTTCTGCTCTTTACTTTTTCTTATACTCTGCCTTCTATTTCTTCATCAGGCTGGAAATTACAAAGCTGGTTTCTGGCATTCTCTATTTTGGGTATATGCTAATCGGATCATACACTTTCTTTGCCTTAACTGGGTCTACTGGTTTTTATGCATGTTTCTGGTTTGTCAGGACAATATACTCTTCTGTCAAGCTTGATTAGATCATTGTTTATCATACAATGATCAAATTCTTAGTGACAAATCTTAAAATTCTGAAGAATTTCTGTTGTTTATACGTATTGTAGGAAATCTGTCAAACTCTAAATATTTGAAGTTCTAAATCTGATGCATGCTAAGAGAAATTGCTTTCACAAACTATGAAGAAAAAGAACTGGCAATTATTAGTTGTTTCATTCTTTTGAAACGTTTCTGAACAAGTGATGGATTCTTTACAGTCGCTTATCTAACTTTGGCTTTGCCAAAGTTTTCTTGGAGAAAATGAGTATGAAAATCTGTGTTCTTTTTCCATAATTCAAAAATTGCCTGGCGAAGATTTATTTCTTTATTGAGGATTTCAGCTGCACTGAAGCTGGACTGAGAGCCTCTTTACACTTCCTGGACATGGATCTCCTCCAAAATTTTCAGGAGTCACATATACATCACATGCTGGCTTTCCTATGCAGTCCTGCAAGAGGTTCAAGCAAAGTAGGAACAAATATATATATTAAATTGGTGAAGTTGGTAATGGAACGTACCCTTTGGATGGGATCCCATGACTTCAATGCGTGACATTTCCCTTGCCTATAGGAACCGCATCTACCCTGAGGCCAGCCATAGCTAGCAAACACGATCTTGGAAAATTTCTGTCCCGGAGAACACCACATATTGGCCTGGGGTTTTACCTGGAAATTCTCTGTCCAGCTTTTCATTTGTGGCTGATCTTCATCAATGTCAGCGCAAACACTACCTATAACTCGTTTCAACAACGAAATTCCAGCAGGATCTCCGCCCATTTCTTCCAACACGACCAATATATTCCCTTTCGGGTTCAGCCATGAGCGCGGAACATGGTACCTGGAATAGCTTTCATTATCAGAATTGTTAAAGCTGTGGTTATAAACTCAAGACGGTGAAACAAAAACCCAGCAGAGAAGCTTTTCTTTTCCTTACGTTTGTTGGGATGGAGTTCCGCAACCTGATCTGCATTTCTGATCATCATATATTCCAGCGTAATCACAATCTTTGCAACTCCCTCTAGCTGTATATGCAGGCCAATGGCGTCCTACACTTCGGCCATTTACATATATCTGACCCTTACCCATGCTCCCCATATATAAACCTAATGGCTCGTTGCCTCCCGGTGCGTCAAAGGAAGACTGCAATATACACATGTTCCAACTGTCAGGTGAATTCACTGGGACTTTCATTGATGTCAATGGTAATGGCAATGGAAGAAGTTGGCGGTGAAATAAATTTTACCTTGTACCATGTCAATGGTGTTTTTTTAGCCAATTGTGCTCCTTGCGCCCAGGGGACTGCTCCAGCCCCGGTGAAGAGTTTCAGATCTTCGCCTTTCAGACCAATCTGCTCAGTCACAGAAGTAAATAGTTGTCAAGCTTGTCATACAATGCAAAGCATGTTTTCCCTAGAGAATTGTAGAGAAGGAATTGGATTCATCAGGAGAAAACCTTGTAAGACCATTTCCATTTTGTCATATCTAATGTCCCTGCATTCACTCCTTGCAATGTGACTGGACCAAGAACCCCCACATCCCACGTATCATAATGCACACCAACATTCTGATATCAATCATTGGTAGACCCAATCATCAATTCAAACTAGGAAAATTTCAGCCACAGCCATGCCAAAGATAATAATAGACATCAGAAAGGAGTACTGACCGCAAGACCAACAGTAGCACTTAACAAAGCAAGTTTGTTAACACCACCTACGAAGTTCACGTTCTTGCTAAATGTTAACTTAGGATTCGCTAGAGACCCATAAGCAGTTCCTGCCATCAGAATTTTTAGTGATGAGCAAGATAAAGATGAACATGGAAAGCTTTTATTACATTGAAAATGGCAATTTCAGTAACCTGCCTGCATAGTGACCATTGACAAAAACATGCAGAACATGGCCAGCTGAATTAACTGTAAGAAGGGGCCATTTTCCAGTCTTTACAAACCCTTCATTAGCTGATATAGTTACACTGAAAGATTAAACCCATGTTTAGAGTCATAATCATTCAACTATTTTTAGCAATACCCATTACTTGTTCTTTCCTGTAGAATACAAGGTCAACAATAAATCGACAAACTTACTCTGTCAGGTACCACAAGTAGTCAGTTTTATCACCAGTAATGAACTTCTGCTCCCACAATCCATCCTTAACAAATGTACCAACGGGAACTTCATCGATGTGAGATTGCCAAGAGAATTGAGTTCCAGTAGGCATCATAAACTTCTGTGTGTCTTGAGCACTTATCTGTAGCAGATGATATCCAACTCAATTTTCTGGCTGATATTCCCTATACTGAATGCAGTTAAGCAAAAGGGTACGTCTTACTTTTGCAGTGTTGTAAGCTACAGTCTTGCAATCTGGAAGAATGCTGATAGACCAACGTGGTAGTGAATATCGGTTATTCCAGAAGTTAACTTCAGCAGCGAACTGTGTGTCATAGTTTGCCAAAAAAGCAGCACATGATGTCTTTGTTTGGTAAACATGAGCCTGAAAACAATTACAAAGATCAGAAACAACATCAACGCGGTTAGGTCAAGAATAAGAAACAAAACCATGGTTTTGGCCGTTTTAGAATACGTTCTTGCCTCTTGATTTTTCCCAAGTGATAGCACTGCAGGATCGACCGAGACTAGAGCGCCTTCGCATTGTTTGATGTATCTGTGAAGATCTCTCAGATGTCCCCACTTTGGATCGCTTGTCATTCCTGGTTGATCAGAAACATGCATCAGATTCAAATTTTCAAGTGCCTCGAATTCATCTCACATTCAAATTACAACACCAAGATATCACAACTTAGAACGATTGAACTTTTTGATGAAGTATTGAGAAATACCGTATTCATCAATAGGGGCGTCATAATCATAGCTACTGGCCATGAAAAGGCCTGCAGTTCTGTCAAAATTGGTTCCTCCATGATACTGTGAAAAGATTAACAATGGATAAACATATCAGACGAAGAGATTGATGTTTGTTGAAATTGTCAATACCGCCCTCTTACCATATAATAGTTCATGAATGAACCACCGGCTGCTATAAACCTTGCAACTGAGAATGCTGTATCTTCCGGTGGCCTGTAAGGAACTGACCCACCAAATTCTGTATACCTGATAGCATCGTATATGATCTTCTAGATCAGCTTTTGACATGTATGAACGTAATTGTAAATTTCTAGAATAACTATAAAGTTGTAAGGATCAGTTTTATCATTCTTATTCGAATTCTGCTACTCACCAGCCAGACCAGTTTTCTGTGAACATTTTGGGTTTATTGATGCTGTTTGGTTTATAGCCTTCACAGTAGAATCCATTGCAGGCATCGATCTGCATCACCAGATTTAATTATA
>CANYBF010692908.1:0-10194 GCA_948192965.1 Dalechampia spathulata
AAAAGTTTAGAATATGATCTATGGTTAAAGGCCATGCAGTCTGAGATGGATTCCATGTCAGAAAACCAAGTTTGGACCTTGGTTGATCCACCTGAAGGGATTAAGCCCATTGGGTGCAAGTGGGTCTTCAAGAAGAAGACGAACATGGATGGTACGTAGTTACCTATAAGGCACGGTTAGTGGCTAAAGGATATTGTCAGAAGCAAGGAATTGACTATGATGAGACCTTTTCCCCTATAGCAATGCTTAAATCCATTAGAATCTTACTTGCTATTGCTTCTCATTATGATTATGAGATTTGGCAGATGGATGTGAAGACAGCTTTCCTGAATGGAAACCTAATTGAGGAAGTGTACATGACACAACCTGATGGGTTCACATCTACTGATAGCAATAAAGTATGCAAGCTTCAAAGATCCATTTATGGATTGAAGCAAGCATCAAGGAGCTGGAACATCCATTTTAATGAGGCAGTCAAAGAGTTTAGCTTCATACAAAATATTGATGAACCATGTGTGTACAAGCAGGTCAGTAGGAGTGCAGTCGCTTTCCTAGTCTTATATGTAGATGACATATTACTCATAGGAAATGATATTTCATTCATGCAAAATATTAAAGTTTGGTTATCCAAACAATTATCCATGAAAGACCTTGGTAAAGCTGCTTATATCTTAGGTATAAGGATCTATAGAGATAGATCAAGGAGGCTTATTGGTCTTTCACAGTCTACATACATAGACAAAGTGCTAAAAAGATTTAGCATGAATCTTTCTAAAAGGGGCTTTATTCCTATGATTCATGGGAAATATCCTTCCAAAGCATGGTGTCCAAAGACACAAGAGGAGAAAGATCGCATGAGCAAGATTCCATATGCATCTGCAATTGGATCTATCATGTATGCTATGTTATGTACTAGGCCCAAACCAATGGTTGACCTCCTAATATTTGGGTAATCATGACGTATAACTAGATACCGCTCATGATTTACATGCTAAATATGTGATTTAACATATGGCCAACATATTAGGAACCCAAAAGGTCACACACTTACAAATAAGGAAATAAGTTAAAAGGGCAATTTTGTACTTTTGGGAAAAGTTGTAAAAAATACTTATGGAAATTAACCTAAGACTTTATGGACTTAATTTTCAATATTTAGAAGTTCATAAAGTTCAAGTTGGGCTGTTGAGTTGGGCTATGACAAGGCAAGTGACAGTCACATGCCATATTAGTCACATATGGGCCCAGACCTGACTTAAGCTGAAAGGGTTTTAGCTTAACCTAATTTTGGAGTATAAATATATTGTTATGACTCAAAATTAGGTTAAGCCACTCTATTTTTCTTGACTCAAAATTATGACTCAAGATCAATTGTGAGGAAGAAGAAAATACCATAAGTTTTCTTCTTTTTCTTTGCTAGTTCACAGGAAAGGCGATAGAAGCAATCGTTGCTTGCTTGGATTCCTTCATTTGCATGTGGATACTATTGAAGGCTACCTATTTTGGTGGGTTTTGGTTTGCTACAACCATAAACGGCATAGAGGTCAAGAACGAAGGAGAATTGCATTGAAAAGTAAGAGTTACTAATCTTATGCCATATCTAATCTCTAATTTAGTTTCCTTTTGTTTTGATGCAAAGATCCTCTCTTGGTTTATTGTTTTAATAAAAATTTTAAATTTCTTCCGCTGCTTAATGACATAGCAAACCAACACCTTAATCATAACTAGAACACTTTATATTATTTCAACCAATCTTCATTCTTCTTTTCTAGTTTTTCTTCTTTTTATCCTTTAATATTTGAATGATATAACTACATGCTTATAACTAAGCACAATGCCATTAAGAGTTCACTAACTTAATTTAACTCAAAATACAAATTTATGTAGTAAACATTGCTTTATGAACCATGTTAGTGTCAAAAAAAAGTTACTATCCTCATTCTAAACCATTGGTGCAAAAAATCCCACATCCATCAAAGTTAACCCTAATTATACTAGTCAAAATCAAAACATGCAAAAAGAACAAAAAACTGGAAACGAAAGAGAATAATAATATTTATATGGCTTGAAATCAAATTTATATCCATAGAGAGATATTAAATTCTCCATTATATAAGAATAATGAAATGTAATACAAGATAATTGAATATCATCAAGTTAACAAAACTCAATTGCATAATCACTTATATTAAACCTTTCATTTAAATTAAAAGAAACCCTATAGCCTCTAAGAAATCATAGAGAATAAAATTAAAAGTTAGCAAAGTATTTCTCAAAGTTTCATAAGTACTAACCTATTCTCATACTTGAGTTATCATTTAAACTTGCATCTCCAAAATTAGCTTATGTATACTTACCTTGACTTCTAAAACCTAATACTTAAACTTATATCTTTTCAGTTGACTAATGTTATTTTGGTTCTTTATCACATATATCTTTGAATGTTTCCACCTGTTTATATTAGTAAATACTCTAAACTTGTCTAAAACATTTATGAAATCTAAATCTAGGTTAATGACTTAATCCTTATCCAAGTAATAATATAATCCTTCAAGTTAACTAAATCCTAAATTAACTTAGAAACCATAATTAAATTTATTCAAATTTAGTTATGACATTCATAATTAAAATGTATCATAATTTAATTATGATAACCATAATTAAAATTACTCATTCCAATAATCTTCACCTTAATTTTAATTATATACCTTGAACTAAATTTTACAACTGCACACCATAATTGGATTTTTTCCAAGCATGCACATCAATAAAGAATTCACTCCTAGATTAATTTAAGGAATTTTATATCATAAGACATAATAATTATCTTTATTCATGAATCTTTGGCAAGGGTGAAATGTAACATGAAAATGGGATTTATATTGGCATTTATAGAAGAAAGAGTATTTTTTATAATATAACATATTTAAGGTTACTTAAGACTTGGTTAATTAGCATTGAGCTAACACTAATGCATGTTTAAACTTAAAGGAGATAAAGTTGGAGAAAGAAGCTTATTACATGGTAGATGTATATGTAAGGACTAAGAAGTTAAACCAATGATTTTTTTATCAATTGGTTAGATGTATTACTAGATATCGTTCATGTATTACATATAATAAATATACTAAATGAGATTTGATATTATTTTATGGAAATATAATTAAAGATTTAATTTTTTGATTATTTGTTTATTGTCAACATAACTAGAAACCTGTAAGATCACATGCATATAAGATTCATCTTGAATTAAAAATATAAATAAATAATAAGTAATTTTACTAGGCTTAAGATTTAAGCTAAAAGAGGAAAATGAGCTACTTTTATGCCTATAGTAATTGGATAATACATGTAGGTTCTTATTTAGCATAATATTCTTTTGTTACTTAGTCTAGCTTATTAAAAGTTGAGCTAATTCTAATTAATAGATGTAGTGAAGTATAAATATTGAGTTTTTGATACTCTAACACTAAAAAAGCTCATTTAATTGAATGTACCAAAAACAAAAGAAAAAAAATTATATATAATTTTCCACTTGCTATATCAATTTCTTAATGTTAGCATAATAAGATTTTCAATAACTACAATACTCAAATAGAGCATTCTTGGGTTATGCTAGCATGTTCATTGCTAGAGGATTTATGCTTTTAAATCTTTATGGTCTTCTATAATTAAAAGAGACATAAAAAAGATTGAAGGAGAAGAAGACTTTTGTAAGTTTATCATTTTCTCTTTACCTCTCAATCGATTATTGAGATCAATTAAACATCATAAAATTCTAAAATTTTATTTTTTACTAATCTTTATTTGTTAAATTTTCTATTTGATGAAAAATTCTAAAAGGTCAATTTTGCTTGTGAGGTTTCAATTGTCTTGAAACATAAACAATGACTTTATTTTCTTGCACTAATGTACACTTTAATTATTATGAGAAATGTTACTAACAACCATAGTCTTTCATGCCCATGGGAAGAGTTAATGCATGCGTCTCATTCAAGATTTTTTAATTCCTTGAAACTCTCTTGACTTATTCAACTTAAACTACATATCCTTCATTAATAACTTTGTAAGTGGAGAAACATTTCACATATTACCTATGGTAACCCATTATAGCTAAGAAACTTCCACTCTTTATCCTATTCTTAATTGGCTTTTAATCTATGATTACTTCAATCTTAATGTGATGAACTTAGATTCCATCCTTAAATACAACATGCCTAATTAATGCTAGCTTATTAAGCAAAAATTTGCACTTAGAAAATTTAATGAGATATGATTTATCTTTAGGATTATATTAACTACTTCATTACCAAGTTTTAAATTAGGAAAGTGTTTGATAAAGACATCTTCAATATCATAAAATGCTGAGTATGTCTTTTAATATTGAGGTACCTACTCAGGTATAAACCATGTGAGTTTAATAAGTCATACATTAGCCTTTAAACATTATTTTATATTGAGACAATGTTCAAAGGTGGCATCCTCTGAAACCCTTTAATGATCATTACTTTGTATTTTATTGTCTTAAACATTACTTCCTTGAATTGATAATCTACAATCATGTGTTATTAAAATAACCAATCCATGCTTAAGAACATATTACATTATGATTGGTAGGGCTTTTATTGTGACTTAGAGCAAAGGGTAGTCTTTTCAAAGGGGTTTTTTGAGGAATAAAACGAACTAGCATAAGGTCATTAGATGAAGTCACCATTGGATAGTTTTGAAATTTAGTTCAATTGACTCATAGCATGAGTGCTTAGTTAAACCTTTAGAGATGGGTTTAGGTGGTGAAGATATATTCTTTTAAAGTTTCAATTTCAATTTTACATTTTAATCAGTGAATTAATCTAGGCAAACATATGGACATTCATAAGCATGAATATATTATACATCATAACATGATAACAAATATAGCATAGCATGGTAATAAAATAAAGCAAGCATAGAAGTAAAAAGAATAATGACCTTCAAAAAGGGGGAGGAAGAAAATTAGGGATACATGCAAAATAAAGCTAAACATACATGCAAGGAAAATAAAATAGAGGCTTATTCTATTACAAAAGATCTTTATTGATACAATAGTGAGATGTTCAAAAACATCTCCATCACTCCACTCATGGAAAGAAATAGTGGTAATCTCAAGCTACATGAGCCAAAAAGCATGAATAAAAGTCATAAACAAACAATCAATGTTAGGTAACAATGAAAGATATAAGGGCACGATTCACCAACCAATGCTATAAGCAAGCATGAATCACAGGTCAAGGTCTACTAAATGTGTCAACGCCAATCATGTAAAATGTAATGAACATGAGTGAATTATGAAAATATCATGAGAATGATTGAGAGTTCCCAAAATCATACTTAGGAAGTCATTCAAGCTTGATTTACTTCTCAATTTAAACTTAGTCATCCCTATGGAAGTGAAAAATAAAATGAAATGAAAATCATGCAAAAATCAAATGAAAAGCATGATTAAAAATCAATTTTTAAGTAAAAACCAAATGTAGACATGAATTAAAAGATCTCAAGATCATTAAGCATCACTCAAAAGTGAGTCAACATCCGAATTAAATCTAAACATGTCAAGTGACAATTAAAATAATTAAATGATATTTAATTAAGAATTAAGTAAAATAAAATGATTTTTAGGCAAAAATCAATAAAATAATTATGAGAATCAAAATTAGAAGATTCCAATATCATGGTAAATTAATTAAATATGGGTCAACATGCTATTGAAACTGAATCATATCAATTACAACTTAAATCAAATTAAAAATGGCATTTAACTTGGAAATCAATTTTCAACCTAAAAATAATAAAATTGCAATGATTTTTGATGAATTCAAATCATTTAGATCACTTTAAAATTGTAAAATACTATTGAAAACTTTGAATTGAATCAAGAAAGAAGTAAAGTACATTAAAAATCACTATTTTAATGAAAATTAAGATGCTTTATGTGTAATATGTAACATGACATGCACAATATGTATTGAAAAAGGGGCTATATTCATAACATAACAAGGGATATGTGTCACATATAAATGGATTTATGTGTTCAAGGGATATGTACAAGGGACATACTTATAATTCTGTTCACTTGATTATAATTGACTTGTATAGGTACCTCAAGATGCTATGGTCGATGCAACCTAACTACTGATGGGATTGTATCATTATCATAGTTATTAGATGCTTGACATCTAGGTATGTACCTTTTATGATTATGTTCATGATTCTTATGCATGTATGCATGACTTAAATGTCTATATTATTATGCAATGTAGATGAGTAGTTATTTGAGAGAGAGGATTGGGACTGCTATGCCTGGATGACTTAATAGATTGATAGAGAGATCGCTTGGCTAACTACCTATTGGAGTGATACAATATTAATGTCCTTGACAATCCCAGTCAAGAAGAGGAGTGGTCAGGTGATGTGATGTGTAGAGCAAATGCGATGGCTATCTCCATATGTATGGCATAATAACTCTATAGCTTTTATAATAGGACATTGAGTAATGTAGAATAGTGTAACCTTGCATAGTTAACGAGCCTAGTACACTCAGGCTATGGGTGTATAAATTTTGAATGTTATTCATGGCTCAGACTTTGTATCTTTTTAGATTTAATAATGAAACCCATATGTGAATACCTTCATTTCTATACAAGAATGCTTTATATTTCATTACATTACTAAAATATTACTTGTCTATTCTTCTTTGTAGTAATAGATAATGACTCAACAATCATTATCCACTTTCTATATTGCTTCTCACTAGTAGGGTGACATCGAATATGGGCAACTAAGCAAGTTTGGACTCCATATGAAGACATTCCAATAAGTCTCCATCAACTCCTTTTTTTCATACAATAGTGCAATTCTAGGATCCAATGGTAAATGTCTTCTAGTTTGGAAATGTGGAGTTATGCCTGATGTATAATGAGTTTACCACTATGCTCAGAGTCATGTATAACATGATAGTTATACTCACTATATCGATGCTTATTGGAGAGGTGATTCTATATCTAATAAGGGCATTCTATATCAACCCTACTTTATAGTTGAGAGTAGTAGGATTTGGACTGCTAGCATACTTTTTATCTGTTAATCCATTTAGCCATGGATATTTGATGATTGGTTTAGTGATCAATCAGATGGAGTAGGGTCGAACCCCTTTTCCAATGATCATAGTGTAGATAATCTTAGGACTAGATAAAGTGAAGTGAGGTTAGTCCGAGTGCTTTAGTGGTAGTTTGCTACTATTGTAGGTATAATTTCTAAGTTGTCTTTATAGGTTTCCAACTTAGAACATATGTACTTTTACCCTAACTTTTGCATAGTCACCTTTTATGAGGTTTTTAACTCATCAAGCTCTTATGATTTTTTAAGATCCTAATTTTTACTTAAACTACCCCTTAGATTTTTCACTCAGTATGAAACTTGAATTCATAAATTCCAATATCATGAAGAATTATTTAGAAATATAATCAACAATCCATTCAATTTTAATAATCTTAATTACATCTTAAAATCAAATTAAAATGTCATTTAACTTGAAAATCAATAATGAAGTTAAAACTAATCAAATTATGATGATGTATGATGAATTTAGATAATTTAAAATACTATAAAACAACAAATGCTATTGAAGCCTTTAAGAAAAATCAAGAAACAAGCATATTTGAGTAGAAAAATATAGTTTTGTAGTCTTGGACTTAGCCAAAGGATCACCTTTTTGAGTGTTATAAGTCACCAAGGTGTCTAACTGAGGTGTTGTTAGAACCACTAGAATTATAATTTCAAAGCCTATATATTGAATAAAGCTCCAAGGTTTGACCTTAAGAAAATTTAGACCACATAGAACCAACTCTTAATTTGGCTAAGAATAAAGCTGTGGGTGGGGCTTTCACTGCTACCTAAAGTAAGGTCAATGTGATAGATAACTCTAGGGGCTTGCTTAAAGCAAAGAGAAAACTTCTTAAAGGGTTCCATTGAGGAATGATATGGACCCATATGAGGTCATTATTAGATTCACCACCCAAATGGTTTTAGGAAAATGATTCAATCAACTTATATCATGAGTGCTAGTTAAACCTTAGAAATTATATTTAGGTGGTGAAAATATATTCATATATAGTTTTATATTGCAATTTTACCATATTAAGTAGTTAATATCCTAAGTAGACATATAAAATTCATAGGTATAAATAAAATCACACAACATATAACATGATAATGATAAAGCAAATAGTCCACAGAAAGGGTAAGACGAATAGAGGATACATGCAAAACAAATAAAAACATCAAGTAGGAGAATGCAGAAATAAAAATAGTAACTTATTCTATTGCAAAGAGTTATTCATTGATATAAAAATGAACATTTAACGTCTCCTCCACTTCAACAAGTAAAGGAAATAAGTGGTATTAGGTAGCACGAATAAAAAATATACAAGTGAAAATGCACAAGAGATGAAAATAAAATTAAATATTCTTAGACAAAAATGATAATTTTAAGACACATTTTAATTAATCTAAGTTATGTATGAGTTTAAATTAATATTACATAGTTCTAAGAGGCTTAAAAATGGGTTTAAAACATGTTTGAGGCAAAAATGCACTATTTAGGTTATATAGAAGGGAACATACACCACATGTTCTAAAATGTCTACTGTACATCATATAAACAATAGTGATGTATGCCATACATCATATAATATGTGTCATACATCATATAATGTATGTCATACATTACAATTTTTAATTCATATTTTAAGCAAAATACACGATTCATATCATATAGATATCATAGGAATAATTATAAAACTTCCAATATCACATTAAAATATTATTTGGACTCAATTTAATATCTTAAATTATTCTTAATCATCTATAATTACATTAAAATCAATTTAATTGGTATTAAATCAAAAATTAGTTAGAAAATCAATTTTTAAATAAAAAATTGATGAAATTGATAATGGAAAAGAAATATGGAAGATCTCAAAATTATTAAGCATTAATTAGGAATTGAAACAACATTCAATCTCACTCTAATCACTTTAATTTGCATTAAAATTCAATGAAATTGCATTTAATTGAAAAAAACTAAGAATATGACACTAAAATAGTGAAAACATGCTCCCATAAAATAATTAATAAAAAATCACATAATTAAAAATTCACTAATCATTCTATAAATGATCTGTAAAATTTTTTTACATCAAAGGAATATATCTAGTCTATATTTATAGCTATTTGTTTTATAACCTATGACTTTATCCTATTACCTATTCATATAAAATATTAATATATAAAGTTTTGCAAGCAACCAAGCAACTATTATATATATATGTATGTATCTCACATAATTTAAACCACCATAATATATGTAATTTTAACATCTCTTTTTTTATACAAGCATAAAATACTTTACTGTCTATAATTATACAATGATAGTTGCATAAACATAAACATTAGCTAGGAATATGTTATACTGCTAAAAGTATATTACAAGGATCATACAAGGTCAACATATTCGGACTATTTTGGTGCTTTACTGATTTGGATGCCCCTCTAAGCTACTTTAACTTGTGTGAATTAAATGATAAATATTGAGTATAAAACTTAGTGGTGTCTAATAATGATTATGCTCTGGATAGAATTCAATTATCTTATTATAGAATAAATATAAATTATAAATAAAATAATTAATGAATAATACAATATCTTATCATAATAGATATGACAGTTAATAAAATTATATAGTCAATGATGAATTATCATTATGATAATTTTCTATAATTAACTCTGTATAACATTCATTATTTTCATGGATCAACCATATTATCCCTCTATAGGTGTTGATCCTCACTCTTCACCGTCGTATAATTTTGGATCTTTGTTGATTCGACTAGGATTTAGTCCCCGGTATCGATCTTGATTATGCACATAGACCCCTGTGTCTTCCTCTGTGTGTTCTGGTGCGCAAAACATCTCAGGACTGGTGGGGCCCACCATGGCGCCTGGCAGGACCCGCCACGTATTCTGAGTATTCTGCGCATGCAGAACACTCTTCCCTATTGCCTACATAAGGCAAATCACTCGTAATGCAAAGTATTGCATTTCTGGCCCTAGGCACTATTCACCATAAATAGTGCATAGGTGGGGCCTACCAGACAAAAG
>CANYBF010693100.1:0-21502 GCA_948192965.1 Dalechampia spathulata
AAATTGGAAGTGTAATATGTGCTGATCTTTCCATACTAATAATGTCCATTCTTATTAATACTATGATCAGGGATATTTAGATATTGAACATTTGCATACAATAAGAATCTCATTCCATAAACTCTTTATGGATTCTTCTACATTGTTCCAATATCATGGACTTCAATATATAGTTTAATACTCCAAGTAAAATAAGTTCATTCAAAACATTGTACTATATTATGAATAATGCCTTTATTAATGAAAAATGTATAGTACAAATACACATGATGCTCTAAGCATACACTAACAATTAATACCAAAACAATCATCCACCATGATATAAGGAGTGGAGAAATTTTTGATGTGTACCCTGATGAAGAGTGCCTTGTTGTGATGAATACTCTTGGCCGATAAGTCTACATCTGAGAAAGTAGTCATGTTAGATTATAATTCTTGATTCACCAATTGACATTTTATGCTAAAGGTAGAAGATGATGGAGAAATTGTCATGCTAGATAGTGCCTTGACAATGGCCTATTGATGCTGTTAGGAGGATAGCACCAAGTCCCAGATGTTGATGTTGGCTTGCATCTTCTTTAGCTACTTGACTACGATATTATCAGGCTAAGCAACCTTTTTACCCTTATTAGTAGGTTATGGAGCTAGAGCACTACTTAGATCAGCCTCATCCATAGTTTGTCTAGCCTCGATTGGCTTCTTCAAAGCATTCAAACTCTTCTCAAGGTTAGGAGGGGTGAACACCTTACCACTTTGAGTCATGTTGCAGACGCAAGGGGATATCTTATTAGCACCCAACCATTTATGTTGCTTGGGATATTTAGATGCTGGCTTGCCTGCCTTGAGAGTCCCAACTAACTCACCCTACTTAAAACCTTGAACCTCTATTGATTTAACTTAGAGGAACCTTGAGTAGCTGTAGACTCGTCCTATAAACTATTGTACCATATGTCAATGGCACCAATATCAAACCTACCGTTGAGCCAAAAATTGATAGTAGGTAGCTAACCAATCTCCTCACTATCAAAGGGAGAGAAGGAATTAAGAACCAAGGATTTTGGTAACCATGATTGGAGCATATAAGTGCGGTTGGCTTTGTAGTAGTTTAGCAACAGGTTTATCTTGGTTGAGGGTTTGGATTTCTTGGGATCTTTGAGCTCACCCGAATCAATGATGTCCTAAATGACTTTCCTGAGAGAGCAATAGTCATCAATATTATGGCCATGATACTAGTGGTAATGATAGTAGGTTTTGGTGTCTACTGAGGTTGGGGGTGGTGTTTGGAAGTTTAGCTCAAGCAATTTGATGAGTTTAACTTTGAGAAGATGCCTAAAAACCTTACAAGTGGCATCCCAAGATTTGAGTACCTCCAAGACTAGGCAGTATTTCAAAGTAAGGGATTCAGTGTTTGTAAGGCATTGATATATTAGGATTTGTGTTATTTTTAGGTGTATGTGGTGGTTTTGGGTTTGAGGAAGGAAGGCTCCATCTTCTTCAGCTCCTCAATCTGCTCAATCCGTTGGCCGATAGAGCAGATGTCCTCAAATGTATGGAAGGTTTGATACTTTAGTTTGTCTTGATACAGTGGCAATAACCCCATCATAAGTTTGTTGATCATATCTAATTCGTATGGCTTTTATCTAACCAGTACAACCTTGTCCATCCACTAGCTAAAGTAGTCTATGAAAGGCTCATTAGCTTTATGCTTTATTATTTCCAAATTAAGTAGAGTAATATCAAAATGGGATTTGAACCCATACTACTTGTAGAAAGCAGTGCAAAGAGGCTTCCACTCAATCATGGTTGCCTTGTTGAGATTATGATACTAGGCTAGCATTGGTCCCTCCAATAAGATAAAGAAGAGTTAGACTATCTGCTCATTCAATAGGTCAGTAGTGCTCATCATCATCATGTAGGTCTTAAGATGATTCTTTAGATCCCTAACCTCATTGTACTTGGGAATATTTAGGAGCTTGAACTTGGCAGGTAGCCCCTTAATAATCTTGACCGAGAACTCTTTAAAGTCAAGATTAGACCCTACCCCCTTAGTCTTCATGATAAACTATATATGTTCTATCTTCTATTCTAATGAAAAGGTCTCTAACTTATGAACATCATGCATATGGAGTGAAACCTCATCATTTGTTTCAGCATTATATAGATTAACTACTTTCCCTTTATCCTTTATAAGAGCTAGCGGGGTGATGAAATCTCTAGGAGCAAGAGCTTCTTGGATCTACTGCTATAGAAGAGTCTTGAAATCGTTGGTCAAAAGCTTGGCCATAAACTAATCAATGACCTGCTGAACTATGACTAGCAAAGCATCATCTAGCACTGAGCAGAAAGTATTAAATGGAAAAATGACATTCTTAATGGATTGTGAGTCTGACATGGTCTATATATGATAGAGAAAGTTAGCATAATGCATGTGTATGCGTATGCAATTACATGTGATGCACATGATGTGACATCTAGGATGTATGCATGACTTATGCTAGGAAACATCTAGCATTATGGCTATAAAAGGAAAGCAATTAGTGAAAATCATGCATGAGCATGCATGTATGCATATTGAATGAAAAAACATGAAAAGGTTGGTGAACACGTAACACATAACAGTGCCTTTATTTAGATAGGTCGGTCTAAAATCTCCTAGATGAGATATTAACTTGGAGTTACAATAGGAACTTGAGGCACGATGTCACACCCCTCATGGTGTAACATGCACCCATAGAATGGTTAATAATCTCTGAATAAATGAAAACTATTAATTGTCCTATAAAGGATCCATAAAAATATTTTTCTTTAAAATTTTGAAATACACATATACTTAATAAACATCAATGCAATTATTTACTGCTTTGGACTCATATACATAGTTGCATAATTATATAACTCATGACTGCTTGACATTTTGAAATTTTAACATATAAATAGTCCTGCTGATTTGGTGCCTTTGAATTCGTATGCTTCTTTGTAAACTTTTAACCTGCATTTATCAAATGATAAATTTTGAGTATTTCACTTAGTGGTACTATAGAATAAATGCATAATATCAATATCGTAAGCATACATCATAATTCAAATATCTTATCATATATGAACATATCATGCATCAAATTCTATATAAGACATATTGGAGAACATCTCATGTTGATGCTTACTCAAATACTTGTTATACCATGATATAAAAATACAAAATATCTTAATTATGAGTATTCTCTACAAAAAAACACCATAATATAGCATTAAAATGCCGTCTTGACTCAATAACATTGAAAACTATCTGTAAACACTCAATAATAGTTCAATTATCATGGAACACTATTTCACATGCTAATAACATCACCTGTCTTCCATTGAAGTCTGTAGAAAATACTTATTTCATGGTATGTAAGTCATCAATGTCAATTCTATCAATTAAATATTATCACAATCATGACTATTCATAATCATAATTATAATCTGCATAGTTATCTATAATAAGATAATACTACATTAAATGAAATTATAGTAACACTTCTATATCATATTTAGCAATCATAGTGAACCTTTGTCAAATAGCATTAAGAACATTAACTACCTGTTTGTATATAATACCATATTACATTCATAATGGTCTATTATCGTGGATCAATAATAATTGATAACTATATCATATAAGATCAATAATAATCATTCTCTATGCAAATCATATCACAATTTCATCTTTGATAAGAATAGTTCACTATATGCACTCATTTTATGTCTTTATTTTCACTTTGCCTTTACTTTTTCAACATAATATAGAATGTTATGGAAACATGAATATAAATACTATAAATAGTCATCTGTGACTTCCTCTATATAAAATACTGTATATAAGCCATCATGTCTTTATAAACATCGATATATGTACACTTGTAGTGCACCTGTATTAACATTGTCTTGCATTTCATTGTAATTGAGGAATGATGCATGATTGTATGTATGTAATCATGCTATGCATTCTCTCTCTAATTTTTTTTGTAACATTTCATTTTATGATCTTTTTGAGAATGCGACCATGTTCATCATTCTTTCTCTGATATCATTTTCATGAATGCGACCATGTTTAGCATTCTGATATCAGCTCTATGATTATGCACAATTAGTATTGAGTCTTGTATGTGCCCATACTGGTTCCCATAGGAACATAACATTTCTCTATAGTTTCATGATAAGAACCTATAATGTATGATTCCATTAAGGGAATCAATAATAACTATATGACCTAGTACACTTTTATTGATCATTATCTCACTTTCACTCATTTTCATTCTTCCTTATTCCTCCATGTCATGCCATGAATATGAATATGTATATAGATGATTCATGACATGATATGTATGCATTATGCTATGATGCTATGATGAAAACGTGTAGGCATCACGATAAAATATCATACATAATCCATTTCATACATTTAGTAACATTAAATATAATGAAGATCATTTCATAACACAAATACTTTGAAACATTGCTCATTGACCCTGATTAATAGGTCGTGATATTATAATCCATCAACTATAAGTCACTATTAAATATTCCTTATAAATTATGGCATACCATAGTTGATATACCATATTTAATATAATCATAAACTATAAATATGGTAATTTGCACATTGCTATCTTATAACTATATAACATTATGGTATAGTAACAATCTTTCATCGTAAGCCATTATACATATTTCATTTCTTATGATCTTTTACAAAGAAAAAGCATAAACATCATACAATATCTCTATCTTTGTAATAATTCATTTGTTGACCTCATTTAGTAGGTTATCATATCATATATCATCAGATAAAATCTTTATAAACATGATAATTTAACTATCGACCTTATTAAATAGGTCATGATATCATTAGTGTAAACTATACTTTTTGACAATCATTTTTAATTTGACATCGATCATTCATATTCACAGTATAGTAAAAATATCAAATAAAACTTGTAACTACATGTTAACATCAAGGTACGTTAATAACTTACCCACCGATCCACTAATAAGGAATCAACTAATCAATAGCACAAACCTGTTTAGATGATTAGTAGTCACTGTGACTGTTCCTTCTTGAGTTTATGATAAATTTCATTATTCACTTAATTAGTAAAGCCATTTACATTTTGCATAAAGTTTCTCACCTTAAGGAATTCATACATATCCATTTCATGTAATTGTACTTAAATACCATTGATAGGATAATAGACCATTATAGCATGTAAGCCATGTATCTTGATCAATTTAACATATAAGGAGCATTAATTAATCATGCCTTAAACATAAGACATTAAGGTCACTTTATATCTCTAAGTGCATATACATGTGTATAATAATGAATAATGAGGTTTAGATATGAATAGCTTTAAGTTTGAAATCTTAGAGCATACATTCATTAAGTTGCCAAAAATACAAGGCATATTACTATTTATTTGGTAAGGTGCACTATTCATTTGGTATGTTACACTATTCATTTGGTCATTTTCTTTCATGAAATCTTCATATTTTACTTCCTATTTTCATGCATCTTATGATTCTTATGGAATAATATATAAACCATGATAAGTACTCACAAATAAACCATCATCTCATACACATTTGAAAGTAAATTTTCATATAAACAAGTTACTAAAATATAAGCATTTAGAGTATACACAAATTTATCTATCAAACTTGATAATTTATGTTTACCATTTTGTACCTTTGCATCTTTCATGGAGCTTTTGTATAACTTAATGACCTTGAACATAAGTAAGTCTTACACCATTAGAAGATAAACTCAATAAGCTTTAACTTAAGCTATTTTTTTTGCAATTTTTAGAATTCATTTAGGCTGTCAAATTGTAAAAGGCTGCATAATAAGTTTCCTGCCTAATTCTTGCTCAAATGTGATAATTCAAATGATGTGATTTTTTTGACCTAGCAATGATTTTAAAAATTTTCAAGCGTAGTACCATTGGAAACTAGATTCAAAGATCTTTCCAATGATATGTTACATGTCCAAAAACTTAATTAAGGCAATCAAAATGTAATTACTGTAAATGCCTAACTTTGCTTTTAAGATCTTGTTTTAATACATGCATATATCATGCATACCTCTTCCTTTAAGCATCCAAACTTCATCTTCACCATTCTAACACCACATTGCATCATAATTATGCACAATTTAGTTGATTATACACTTTCATTAAATTATAGGAGTCAAAATTCTAAAGGTACAAATTTGGGTAGCAAGTATGCACTTTAACATAACTTCATTTTTTCCTACTTCCCATGCATATATTCATGATATTTACTATATTTTATCACCACCAACACTTCATAAACACTTTAAAAAGAAATTCTAGGGTTTAACGAAAATGTTGCATACCATAATACAAATTAATTCAGTTACAACAAAACATCAAATTCAACAACTTAACTTCCTTATCCTTTATCATTCAATCAAAATTCTTTCATTTACATACAATCATATCCAACCCTTAATCAACTCACTTCTTCATTAAATAAGCAAGATAGCATAAAAGAAGAAGAAGAAGAAGACATGCATAGAGCATATACAACTTAAAAGAAGTATAAAAACTAAATTCTACATATGATTTTACCTTAAAATTATAGTTTTCTCTACTTCAAGAATGAAAAAGGGAAAAAGAGGAGGAGAAATTGAAATGAGAGGGGAAAGAGTATGCAAAAACTGACCTCCTTCCTTCTTTTATTCCATATTTATTTAAATTAAAGTAAATATCAACAAGGGACCAATCATATATTAACACTTGTCAATATATGATAAGCTTGCTTATCAAACTTAAATTCTTCTTCTTTTAATTAATTATTATTATATCATTTTTGTATCATATTCATATAAGTATCATACATGTCATGCATTACATGAATGTGCATATATACCATACATAAATTGATTTCCAAATTACCCTTTTCTTTTCATGAAATGACATTTATATCCTTAGTTACTACTTAAATTTAATAAATTCTAACTTCATTTAAACCTTCATTTACATATTGTAACATATACGTTCTCATATAATAACATGTCTAATATGCCAAAACATCATATATCACATATAAATTCCATCATTAAGCTTCATGAAAAGTATTCAACATAAGCATGTTGAATTCACATCCATAATGCATCTTATGCACATTTTCATCACTTTAACCATCTTCTCACTTTCTTTCCATTTCTTTCTCTATATATTCCATGTCATATGGAATTGCTTCACCTCTATTTCATTTCATAATATTTTCCTCATCTCAATCATTCATGAATCACTCCTTTTATATTCTTATAGCATAAATATATCATATATGTTTTTCTTATGCTTATAACTTTAAACATTTTCTATACTTCATGTATTCTCTTACCATGAAATACATGCATACATATATACTTTGACATTTAACATAATTAATTCATGTTTGCACATCATTATAGCATAATCATAGAATACATATACTTGCATGAATTTAAGGTGCATACGAGGGTGTGACACGTTAAACTCTCAACATGTGAGACAAGCAAAAGATAATCATTACTTGATCATATAAGGGATTATGGTAAAAATCTAACAGCATTTTGGCATGATCATATTGTTATGATAAGAGAATGCCAATAAAATAGGCATGCGGTTATACAACCAATATAAAATCATGAAAGGATTCTGACTCTCAATAGAGCAAGATGGCATGATCATATTTCTATGATAAGAGAATGTCAATAGAATGGGCATGAGGTTATGCAACCAAAACAAACTCATGAAAGGATTTTGACTCTTAATATAGCAATACGAAATGGGAAAAGTGGTTGGATTTGGGCAAATCCACTAATATGATAGGACATAGACCCACATAGCATGTAAATATAAAGTCTTAGTTTTGGAATGTTACTATGGTTAGCTACATGGGCTTTAGTCCAATAAGAACATGCTAAGGTTCCCCACCATATTATCCATAACCTATCCAACTGAATGGAATCATTGATATAAGACTATACCTAGCGTTAATCCATCAAGAATCATCTATGATCAATAGTATAAGGTAGCAAGTGGTGAAAGCATACTTGCTTTCTCGAGGAGTCGAATGGCGTTCAAGGTACTCACTCACCCATAATCACTGGTTTCACATAGGATAAACGACGGTGTGTAGATGTAAACTATGTATATGAAATACAATACAATTATCTCAACTAAAATGGGAAATCAATATGAAACTCTAAGATTTCACTGCCACCACACTTTCACCATAGGTCCCCAGTGGAGTGGCCACTATAGGTGAGGCTTTTATCGTGATATAAAGTGAGGCTTACAATGCATGGACTGGGGACTTGCTTATAATGAACATGAATCTTCTCGAAGGATTACCTTAAGGAATGAGATGGTAGGGTTAGGGTCAGGGTCTATGTAGACTATAAGGATCTGAATAAGGCATGCCCAAAGGATGACTTTCCTTTGCTTCATATCAACATGCTGGTGGACAGTGCAGTCGCTAGTGCTATATACTCATTTGTTGATGGGTTTTCTAGTTACAATCTGATTCTCATGGCTATTATTGATAAGGTGAAGATAACTTTCATCATAGAATGGGGAACCTATTACTACAAGGTTATGCCCTTCGATTTGAAGAACACAGATGCTACCTATTAGAGGGCTGCAACAACCCTATTACACCATCTAATCTACAAGGAGGTTAAAGTCTATATGGATGATATGATGGTGAAGTCTTCCATAATAGAAGAGCATACTACTACTCTTGATAGATTTCTCGTATAAGTTGAGAATGCAGGCTTACGCTGAATTCAAAGAAGTGAACATTTGGGTGATGTTCGATAAGCTATTGGGTCATATTGTTAATCAGAGGGGTATCAAAGTGGACCTTGACACGAAAAAGTCAATCTATGAGATGCCTTTTCCCAGAACTAAGACTAAAGTCACAAGATTCCTAGGATAGCTCTAACACATCAGCAAGTTCATTGCCAAGCTCACTACCATCTATGAGCCCATCTTTAAGCTTTTGAGGAAGACCAGCCTTTGGTTTGGGATGAGAACTATCAGTTTGCATTAAAAAAGGTAAAAAATTATCTCTTTAACCCATCAATTCCACAACCACCTTGGTCAAAAGAACCATTGTTGCTCTATCTAGCCTTGGAGGAGGAGTCAATAGGTGCTATGAAGGCTCAGGAGAATGAAACTAGAATTGAACACATTGTTTACTAGTTAAGTAAGAAGTTGTTACTAACAGAGTGCAAGTACAACACTATTGAAAATTTATACATGGCTAGACATTATTGGTAAGAAAGCTTTCCACGTAGTTATTCCTATTATCAGAGTTCGACGTGTAGTACATCATTAAGAATGTAATCAAAGGTAGAGCAATTGATGAATTTTGAGCATCTAAGCTAATGCATGACTCTGAAATCTTTGAACTAAACTTCTTAGATAAGCACTTAGGGCAGTTAATGTCTAAAAATGGTAGTTACACTTTGATGGTGTAATCAATAGAAGAGGGGCAGGTATAAGAGTTATGCTAATCACTCCTAAAGGTGAACTAATAAAGCTTTCCAATCAACTAAGCTTTCCAATCACCAACAACATGACTGAGTATGAAGCATGTCTGTTCAGGCTTAAAGCATTACTAATGATTGGTGCCCAAGATATGGAGGTATTTGGTGATTCGATGCTTATCATTCACCAGTCCATGCCTAAGTAAGATGTTAGAGAAGAAAGGCTTAAGCCTTATGCTAAATACATGAAGCTCTTGATTTGCAATTTTAGCTCATGTTAGTTCATTCACACTTCGCATGATGAGAATTAGATGATCGATACCTTATCCATACTGGCTTTAGTATGTGAATGACCATAGTGTCAAGTTCAACCTATGTTTATTGAGTAGTCAAGGATTCCTTGCTATGAGGGAGAACATGTTATGATGCTAGACTAGTAAGACAATACTCCATGGTATGTTGCTATCATGAACTTTCTAAGAACCAATGCTTATCCAAAAAAAGCTAATAAGATTGATAAGCTAGCTTTGTAGAGGCTAGCTTGATATTAGTGTATGCTCTAGAGCATCATGTTTTATTGTAATTTAATATTGAATGATTTATCAATAAAAGACATTATTCATTATTCAGTTTTCTTGAAAGGTTATTAACTAAATAATGAATTCCAAGATATTGGAACAGTACAAAGGAATTCATAAAGAGTTTACAAAATGAGATTCTTATTGTATACAAATGTTTAATATCTAAATTATCCATGATTAATGTATTAATGAGAATAGATATTATTAATACGGTTAAGATCAACACATGTTATGCTTCCTTAAAGGATGATTCTCATTCATCATGATAAGAGTTGTCTAAAGTGAACATGTGGATGAGCAGTTTGGGACTGACTCATTGAAGACCTTGCCAGTGAGATTTCATTTGGATGATTAATCTATGTCTATGAAGTATATCTCACTCATATTAGTAGGGTAAGTATCCTTGAGACTTGAGATAATAAGGTTATCTTAATTATGGATCACTATGTTTTGACTCCTATGTTTTATTCCTCCATAAGAGGCATTCATAACTTAGAGGTTGGATATAGTTTGAAGTAGTTGAAGGTATTTATTTATCAATAAAGGATTCACCACCCTAGATTAAATATAGGGGTTTTATCTCATTTGATTTACATATGATTTTATTAAATGAAGTTTAATAATATGTTCATATGTTGCCAACATGTCAAGAACCCTAAAGGTCCAACACCAAAAGTAAGAGGAATGATTATCTTGAATGGATGTTGATGAAATAATGTTTTAAGGTTATTATATAACATGGATTTTTCATATTTATTAGAAATATCATGAAAATAGCTTCAATTTGATACCAAGATCACTGAAATTTGATGAGTAGAACTCAAGATACAAGTGATTTAAGATGACATGTTCCACATGCATGGTATATGAGGATTTGGATGGAATTAAATTAATTAATAGTCAATATGTGATTGTCACATGACTTATTCATGTGTGATGAATTAAAAGGAAGTGTACATGAATGTCATGTGCTTCTGGAGGGATTTTAAGTCATGCACATGCAAGTCACATGCCTAAAGCATGTGACATGCACATATATATGACTTAAGTAACCTAAAACCTAATTTGGTTTTTATAAGTTATCTGACATAACTTTTAGGGTTACAACAACAAGGAATTTTGGTTGCCTCCTTCCTCCATTGGTTCCAAGCAATTAGAAGCTCAATAATAAGAAGATTAATTTAGATTTTTAATAAAAGATCAATAAGAAGAAACCAAATTCATCTTTCTCTTCATCCATTTCTTTTCTGTTTTGTTTTACTATTCTCTAAACAAAACTTGTAATATTGATTACTAATCATTCCATTGGTTATGTGAATAGTTTGGAGATCATCTACCCTGGGGATTGAAAATTTTTCTACAACTTTTCAGAAGGACAAGAAAGAAGGAGATCTGCTTAAAAGTGAGTTTTTCAATCTCTTCTGTGATAATCTTCTCTATATTTGATGTATTCTATGAATAAAGTTGCTAGATCCATTATAAAATGTATTTTTAAAAATTTTTAAATTATACCTTCCATTTTCAAACATGTTTTCATAAACCAACAGTGGTATCAAAGAGATTTGGTGTTGCAATCTATGCATAGAATGCATAAGATTTTAGTTTTTGACTATCATTATGGCTTGTAGTTTTTTCAATTTTGAATGGGTTTATTGTTGTAATTTGGATTTGAAATTTTAACCACTTAGTTTCCATTGAATTAACTTGGTTTTTATCAAAAAACAAAACTAAATACATATATGGAAAGTTTATGAGATAAAAATTCATATGTTGTGCATGCTCTCATTGAAAACCTGAATAGATTTTTTATGTTATTCTTAATGTTCTTGATTGATTATTATGTGTTTAATTATTGGACATGTAATTAATTAATTATTTATTATGTTAAATTGATGATGGAGAATTTTGAATGAATTATGATTTGATTTGGATGTGATTTTATGGAAATCATGTTCATATGTGCATAGGAAGTCCAATTTTTTTATATTTGGATTTTTCAATATTAATTGTTCATGTTTTTAATTAATTCATGTATTTTAATGTTTTAGACACATTAAAGGTTTTAGAAATGAAATTTAATTAGTTTTGTAGATTAATAAGTATTTTATTTCAATTAAAACTCTTAAAAGGAGCAATTTGAGCATGATAAGGACTCTTATTGGTTTTGACTTTTATTTTGATTTCTAAGTGATATATTAATATTTAAAGTGTGATTAAATAATTAATATATTACTATTTGGATTATTATTTAATTTAATAAATAATTTATTTAAATAGAATTTGAAACATATAAACCATATATTTTCAAATGCAAGCCCAATAACTATTTTAAAAGGTAAAGTTTGTTTGAATTTTAAAATGGAAAAATTGAAATGACATTATGAGAAGATTATTTATTTAAGTATTTTTTAATGTATGGATGGATGATTATATGGTATGATGGTGATTATGGACTCAGACTAATATGATTGAGCATATGCATCATGTTATTATTTTTGGTAAATAAGGCCTGCAAGTCCTACCTTTTCTTTAAAATATTTTGTACTTCTCTTCTCATCTACTCCCCCCAAATGTAACTTAGGGTTTCTACAATTGAAATTTGTAAAAGAGTTACAAAAGAAGAAAAAAGAGACAAAAGGAGCAAGGTGTGATCCAAAAAGGAAACTCCAAGACCAAATTTGTAATAGAATAGTCCTATTTCAAAATTTTGGGGTTTGTAAAATCATGCATAACCTAGGTTTGACCTTAGACTTAAAAGTCCATAATCATTATATTATAAATTGTTCTAATGATTTATGTATGAGCTGCATGAGCTAGGATCATGTATGAGCTGCATGAGCTCACCAATTGCACATACCCGCCTTAAATGTTTTTTATGACATAAAAGGAAATAAATCCCTCAAAGGAATATAAATCTAATGCCTTCCATTTTCTAAGATAAGGGTGGAGAGCTTCTTGTCATTCAAGTTATTGAGCATACTCAAGCCTGTTTAACATAGGGTATATCCAAGTTTTAAAAAATGAGTTAGATTTAAATAAAATATTTTATTTTTTAGGCATACCCAAGGTAAAATTTTTTATAGGTTGGTTTGAGGAATTGTGTTATGTAAGATAACATAAGTATCAATAAAAGTTGATAACCCAATGATTTAGTAGTCATATAGAGATATGATTGATATAGGAGATGTCTATCTATTGATATTAGGTTCTAGTTTGTTGAGCATACTCAAGATTGGACTCAATGGTCATTAGATACTGACTGATTAAGGAAGGCAAAGCACGACCTTCTCGGTTTAGTAGTTGAGGGCTATTAGTTCGAAATAAAATAGTGGGAGATAAAAACTAATAAAAGACTTTATTATATTTTTAGATACATGATGTTTTTAATAACACATTATTTCTTCTTTTTCTCTAGATTTTTCTAAAAATGTCAAGAAAAGTTATTATAGTGTGAAGTAATTGATAGTATTTGTTTATCAATGAAGGATTCACCACCCCAGATTAAATGTAGGGGTTTTATCTCATTGATTCATGTAATATTCTTTATTCAGGAGTAGAATGTCTATTGATGAATGAGTTTCATAAGGGCATTTTGGGAATAAAAATTATGTTACATGAAATATCAAATTTAGGGCATGATCTAACACACTTAATTATGCATTGAGTTGACATTAATCCATACTCAAACCTAAATGAGATAGTGATGCATGAAAGGCGTTTATTGCATGGAATCTGATATGGAAGGGTTGTAGTCAAACTAATGACCCCCTGAAATTTGGGTAGTTATGATGTGTGACTAGACATCACTTTTGATTTACATATGATTTTATTAAATGAAGTTTAATAATATGTTCATATATTGCCAACATGTCAAGAACCCAAAAGGTCGCATACTAAAAGTAAAAGGAATGATAATCAAAAATGGATGTTGATGAAATATTGTTTTATAGTTATGAGATAACTTGAATTTTTTATATTCATTATAAAGATCATGAAAAGATATTTGATTTGATACCAAGATCATTGAAATCTGATGAGTAGAACTCAAGATACAAGTGATTTAAGATGACATGTTTTACACGCATGGTATATGAGTATTTGAAAGGAATTAAATTAATTAATAGTCAAGATGTGATTGTCATGTAACTTATTCATGTATGATGAATTAAAAGGAAGTGCACATGATTGTCATGTGCTTCTGGAGGGATTTTAAGTCATGCACATGCAAGTCACATGCCTGAAGCATGTGACATGCACATGTATATGACTTAAGTAACCTAAAACCTAATTAAGCTTTTATAAGTTATCTGACACAACTTTTAGGGTTACAACAACAAGGAATTTTGGCTGCCTCATTTCTCCAATAGTTCCAAGCAATTAGAAGCTCAAGAATAAAAAGATTAATTTGAGTTTTTGATAGAATATCAATAAGAATAAACCAAATTCATCTTTCTCTTCATCCATTCCTTTTCTCTTTTGTTTTACTAGTCTCTAAATAAAACTTGTAATATTGATTACTAATCATTCCATTATTTATGTGGATAGTTTGAAGATCCTTTACCTTGGGATTTAAAAGTTTACTACAACTTTTTAGAAGTACAAGAAAGAAAGAGATATGCTTAAAAGTGAGTTTTTCAATCTCTTCTTTGATAGTCTTCTTTATGTTTGATGTACTCTATCAATAGAATTGCTAGATCTATTGTAAAATGTGTTTTTAAAAAGTTTTAAATTATACCTTCCACTGTCAAACATGTTTCATAAACCAATACTTGATGTGCTAGTTCTTTTAACTTTTTCACAGCTATTGAGTGTTCAATAGTCTAAGAAGAGGGGGGGGGGGGTTCTTGGTCAACAACTATGATAAGTATTATGTATATTATACTGCTTTTAGGATAAAATCCCTTATGGGATTACTCCAAAAAATTATTGAACCTGAAATGTTATCAGATTGTCATTAGGAAATCAATTAAGTCTTGAGAAAGCTATGGACTAGGCTGGTATTATCCATCTTTGATATGTATTTTGAGAAAATCAATTTCTTGTTGCCCCATGTCTTTTCTAATAGCATAATCATATATGAATGAGCAATTTGATCAAATTGGAGAAGCAAGCTTTCATGTTCTTGAGTAGTGTTTAAGAAGAGAAGAATAAATTTCAAAGCAGCGGATGGTCAATGGTTTCATACTACTCTTATTACCAAAAGAAAGTTAGTATACAATTCTTCTAAAATTGTACAATCTAGACCTATGTTATTAGTTCTTACCTCTTTGGTACATATTTATTGGTTAGATTTTATACTTATCATCTAATTGAAAAGCTCCAGATTTTACCAACAAGAATCAAGTTTAAGAGGCTATTCAAACCATATATAGATGGTCCAAATTTATTTCAATTTCTGAAGTATCGCCAGATTTTGCTCACATGAAAGGACTACTCTTACCATGCTACTCAGATTCTCACTTGTCTTTCAACCACCTTGCTATCTTATACAAAAATGCTGACTTCTTCATTTCTCTCCCCTTCAAATTAAATGAAGATATTAACCCTACTAAAGCTATCCACCTTGGTATGTCCCCATCTGATATAGTTCTAACCAGGGAAGAATGTTCATAACTCCTTTAGTAAGGGTTAGTAGAGACATACACACACACATAAACATATACATACAAACATATACATATCCATACAAACACTTATTAACACGAAACCCAATGACAAGAATGTCATAAACCCATACGTACAATAAGATATAGCTCCAATGGTAACCTAAACTCCCATCGTATTGACAACGTAAATTATCAAATGTTGGAAAAAGAGAAATGCTATAATTAGATTGATAAGTTTACCTTAATTCCTAATGTAATTAGAAGAAAGCAAATCCACACACTCTCTCTAATCTTAGAACATGCCAAAAGCATGAAGAAAATAATATTTGTATTGATTGAATGAATGATCAAGAGTTTACATAAGCATATATTTATAATAAGTCTTTATTCAAGAAGGACTTAGAAAAGTCCAAACCAAGAAGGGCTTGGTTATCCTACTCCTAATGTAACTTAGTAAATAAATAAAATAAAATTAAAATTACATGGAAATTCATGCAAACTAAATAGGCTAAACACTAGTATGATTACTATTCCTTATTGAGTTCTGAACAGGCCTAACTTATGGCCTAGCATGCATTACTCCTTCATAAACTTATAAAATAAGGCTATGATTTTTATAATAAGACCTAAATGGAATGTTTTAGGCTTTATACTCCTCCATGCATGCCTTAAGCATAGTTATGCCTTTAGGCACCCTTTTAAGTTCTAGATAATACTTATGGAAGGCCTGCTTTTGAAGCTCCATTATGATTTAGTCTTGAATAAATGGGTTCATGGATGCTTTATACTTATTTGCACATGACCTTATGACCAGTGGTTCTTCTTTCTTACTCCTTGTACTCTCTTGAACTCCATTTGCATATGGTAGATCCGTATCACCTTAAGTATAAAAACCTCAACCCCTAACATATGTAAAGACTTTGATGCTTGAGTTAGTATTGTACTCAGGAGTAAAATAATAATTTCATATTTGTATTTATGTATTTTAAAGGGTGTAATGGGTGAAACATTATAATGTCTACCCTTGTCACTTATAAGTATGCTCTTAATGCTCTTTAAAGAGAATGACTAGTTAGCTTGGGTGATGTCCGAGAATTAAAAATCATGGTAAGCACTCATTAGGTTTGTCTTTTATGCAAGATATTCCATTGCCTACACATGAAGTATGATGATCAAATTTATGCATCAATTTCATTAATCATATTTTATTTAATCATCAGTCTCATTATGATCTATTGTATTTTTCTCATATACGATGCTTATTTATATGATGAGCTCTTTATGCTCTCTAAATCGAGATTAGATACTATTAATGCTCATATGTTATCTTTTATTTTGATCATGAATAAATTATTAATAAAATTTTAAGGTTGGCTTGTGCAGAAAGTGTCCTACATGAGTGTTATACTAGTTCTTATTAAGGGATTAGAGCCCAACCTTTGGCATTTATATCAAAGCTTCTAAAACTATATAGGAATGGGGTTACATAGTTGGGTGACTTCAATATTGTATAAATATAGGATTGTATAATTGAGAATAACTCGAGTGATTTTAAGATTGTATAGGTATTGGGTGGTATAATTAAGAATAGCCATATTAGCAAGGTATGTACCTTTTCGATACTCATTCAACAAGATCTCCATAGTTAAGTGTGTTTGGCTTGAAGCAATTATAGAATTAGCAACCTTATAGGAAGTTCCCTTGGGAAGCATGTGAGTGAGTATAAAGTATATTGGAAAGATATCATCATGTATTATGGAGTAGTTTTCAATCAATTAACTAATGGCTTAAGTGAGAATATTGAACAAGCATATATTTTATATGCTTGGAAAATGAATTGATAGATTTCATATTATGCTAAGTAAAATACATGTAGAATTTGAGGCATGTGAGAATGGAACTAAACTCTTGAGCAAGTGTGCATTAAGATGCTTGAGAATTAAATTAAAATTTTGAATTATGAGCAAACATGAATTAACACACTTAAGGATTGAATTAAATAACTCAAGATTCTGGTAGTACAAGTAAATGCATTAATAATGTGTATTTATCAAATACTGAATGCTTAAAGTTATGGTAGCTTAAACTGAGTTATTTATAGAATTTCTATGATTATAGATATATGGAAAGTTAAACTTGGCATGCAATAAATAGCCTAAACCATACAAGTTACAATGGTTGAACGATTATGGAGAGGTGAAGGTGACATGCCAAGTGATGGTGCCAATTTCCATAGGATGGTACAAAGATGAAGTAGCTTGTGATGTTGTACTTATGCAAGTAGGTCATGTAATGTTAGGAAGATCATGGTAATTTGATAGAAGAGTTCTACATGATGGGTATAACAATAAGTATTCCTTTTATCATGAATGAAAGAAGGTGGTGCTAGCTCCATTATCCCCTCAGAAAGTGTATAAGGATCAAAAGAAAATACTTAAGAGGGAAAGAGAGGTTTCGGCCTTGGGAACCAAAGGGAGTGAAGTTTTGGTCTCCTCAGTGAAAAAGAGAGAAAAAGGAAAGAATGAGGGAAATGAGGCTAGAAAAGAAAGCACATAAATTAATGGCCCTTTTGTAAGTGAAAATAAGAGAGAAGGGAAAAAGAAAGAAAATTTTTATATGAGAATGAGAGGTTAAGAGTGTTATTTCCTTAGAGAAGCCTATTTTGCTTCCTAGGTACTAGGAAATTTTATTTGTTAACATTGACATTAAACTTGATGATTTACCTTCTAGTTTTGTTTCAATGTTACAGGAATTTGTTGATGTTTCTCTTGATGAGATGCCTAATGAATTACCACCTTTATGAGGTATAGAATGTTAAATTGACTTTATTCCTTACTCTACTATTCCTAATCGACCAGCCTATAGAGACAATCTAATGGAGACTATGGAGATACAAAGGCAAGTGGATGAACTCTTGGAAAAAGGATTAGTAAAAGAGAGCATGAGTCTGATGTATGTCAATTTACATGCTTGTTTAGTCATTTTTAGTTAATGTTTAATGTTCATTTTGTTACATTTTTGCTTTGATTTAGTAGAATTTGATGAGTTTGTTGAAGTGTGTAGTGTTAGAGAAGTAATAAAGAAGAAATGAAGCATTTTGGGACTTCAAAAGAGTAAGTCACGATCATGACATTCAAAGTCACGATCGTGATAGAAGTGATGCAAGGAAGACACTTTCAAGCAAAGTCACGATCGTGACATTCAAAGTAACAATTGTGATAGAAGCTAAGCCAAGAGAAAGAGGAGTCAAGCCAAGTCAAGTCACGATTGTGACATTCAAAGTCACGATCGTGATAGAAGGAAGGAAGCCTGAGCACAATCAAACAAGCAAGTCATGATCATGACTTCTCAATTATGACCCATTTAAAGCACAAAATCTGCAGAACATTGAGGGGGAAATGGGATCCATGGGGGGAATAAAAATAAAAAGCTTTAATGAAGACCTCATGGGCAAAGAAATCAATAAGATGGAAATGAATATAACAAATTGGAGATAAAGCTGGAGGAACCCCACTCAAAGCATAAAAGGAGGATGACATCTAGGGTTAAGGAGCATTCACCATCTGCACTAGCAGCAGTCCAACCTTTAGGGCAATTTTGTATAGTGTTCTTCTTTGTTCTTCATTTCTTCTTGTATTTTGTTTACAACCATGAGTGGCTAAGTACTTTGTGTAGGATTTGATCTCTGAATCCCTTGTTGGGATAACTAATTGTGCTTTATTAACATTGCTATAAATGTTTAATTTTAAAGTTTGATTTTGGAAACAAAACCTCTACTTTATGATTGCAACGAGAGTTGGATTATAGAATGCTTGTTCATTAAGAGATGTTCAATTCTAAAGGTTAGTTTTCTAAATGATTACTTAAGCTTTATGATTGCAACGAGAGTTGGATTATGAAAAGCTTATTCATTCTGGTTAGATTGGTGTACGAGAGAGATCTACATACTTTTAATTCCTGTATGATTGCTAGATAGTTTCCCTAATTGGAGGACCCTAATTGTGACTAAGGAATTCTGGAGATTAGAGTGAGATTTAGTTAATTTTACCTCGAGAGAGGGTTTTCAATGTCGTGGGATATCTTGGGTAGCAATAACCACATGACTGTCATCCTAGTTTTGTGATGATGATTTCAAGTCCAATGTCCCTTATCATTTGTGTTATCTTCTTGCTTTTGAATCCATTTCACTTCTTTATATATTCCTTTCAATAATTGCTTACTTCCAAATACCAACCCATTATCCTTGGTTAAACAAATCAGAAATCCAAGTAGTGGTGGATAAACCAATAAATCCTTATGGGATCGATATCTTACTATAGTAATCTGTATACTTGCAATGAAGTAGTGAATAAAAACTACTGTCGTTTCAGGGACGATCAAGTTTTTGGTGCCATTTTCGGGGATTTACGAGTTTAACATCACTATAAAGAGAGTAAAGTTTGATTTAATAATTTTGTGTTATTTTTAATTTTTGAGTTGTGTAGGTGTATGACCAAGAGAACCAAGAACTCTTAAGAACCATTGTTAAAAGCTTGTGAAGATCTAACAAGACTTGAAAGAGAAAATCGAAGAGTTGCTCAGGCAAGAGTTATGCAAGAAAATCTAGTAGAAATGGCAGAAGAACAGAGAACCTTGATGGATGTAGTTAGGTCTGGCTTTTATGCTAATCAATAGAGCATAATGAGACCAGCCGTAGCAGCCAACAATTTTGACATCAAGCTTGCTCTACTGCAAATGTTGCAGTCTTTGGTACAGTTTTTTGGTTTACCAAATAAGGACCCTAATGCTCATATTTTAAATTTTTTGGAGATTTATGATACTTTCAGGTACAATGGAGTGATAGAGGATGCTATAAGGCTAAGGTTATTCCCATTTATGCTGAGGGACAAGGTAAAAATTTGGCTAAACTCATTGACCCCAAGGTAAATTACAACTTGGGATCAAATTGTACAAGCATTTTTGGCCAAATACTTTCCTTTGGCAAAGACTGCAAAGATCATCAAGGAGATCACCAACTTCTAGCAGATGGATAGTGAATCTCTATATGAAACATGGGAAAGATTCAAGGAGCTACAAAGGAAGTGCCCTCATCATAACTTGCCAAGAGAGTTGCTACTCCAAACATTTTATAATGGAGTGAATACAACCACAAGAGGGACCATTGATGCAGCAGCTGGAAGGTCCCTGATGAAGAAGACCATAGAGGCAGCATATGAACTACTAGAAGAAATGGCAACCACCAATGCATTATGGGCATCAGAAATGTCACATCCACATTGTTGGCATTTTTTTACACGTTTGTATTTCATGCATGAGAATGAATGGAATTTCATAAGATATAGACTTCAACATGAAAAGAGGTAAATGAATAGTTTAACGTGATGAAAATAGAGTATTCATGCTTGAAGAAGTGCATTTTGAATGCTTATGAAAGGTGGGCCTAATAATGTATTCGAATGAAATTTATAAGTGAAATGAAATAATTAGATATGTTAAACATAATATTCTATATGAAAGTAGAGGTTAGAATGTATATTAGGACGTAAAAATGAAGTTAGAATTGAAAATAAGTTAAGTTGGAATAAGGGGTATTTTGGTAATTTCACTTAAAGAGAGGGGATATTTTTGGAAAGTAGAAATGTGTATGTTGGCTATGTGATGTATGTTATGTATGTATGTATTAAATGTATAATATAATGTATGAGAAAGAAAACAAATAATTAAATGGAAAAGATAAAGGAAGGAACCAATAAGAAGATGATAAGTGTCAC
>CANYBF010693269.1:0-10132 GCA_948192965.1 Dalechampia spathulata
TAGCAAATAAGATATTTGGTAGGGCCCACTTTCAAGGCCAAATCTAACATGTTCCATATAGCATATAGCATTATATGTTACGCATGTAGCAAAATAAGACATTTGGTGGGGCCCATTTTGGGCTAAATTTAACGTGCTCCATATAGCACAACTTCTTAGAATGTCAAATAATGCTTATTTGACATATGGAGCGCATCCTGTTTCGCCCATGTAAGGCGGAGCGCATAGGGACAAAATGCTATATTAGCATATAGCACTATGTGCTACGTATATAGCAAAAAAAGACGTTTGGTTAGGAGCATTCTCAGGACTAAATTGAAGATGCGCCATATTACATAATGTTTTAGCATATAAAATGACTCTTCTTGGGCATGGGGCACACATCCTAATATGGCCCTAGTGGGCCCCATATAATGGGTCAAAAGGCTATGTGCTGCGTATGTAGCACTACATGCTATGCACATAGGCTATGTGTGGCACACAGCATAAAAATTTTCAATTCCCATATGGAAAATTACATTTTCCAGACCTCCACACCTCCCTCTATAAATATGGAGTTAGGGTTCCTGAAAAATGGTCCGAAAATTGGTTAAAAACACCTAAACTCTGCCAAAATTCACTCTCAAATTAATTAAGCACTTAATTAATCAATTGGCTTAGGATTTTAGAGACCAAACAACACTAGTTAGGTCCCTAATCATGTTTGGATTCAAGATCTTGGAGAAAAACCTGCTGTTGTAAGTTAAATTCTTATTTTTCTTCCCTTTTCTTCTTGTTTTTGCTTGGATCCATGGATTTTGGCTTGATTTCTTGATGATTGGCTTCAATCATTTTTTTTTATTGATTATTGATGCCTATTGATAATCAAAAACCTCTATTTTCTAGGCTATATGCTGCGCATATAGACCTATGTGCGCCACATCTAACCCATGTGTGGAGCACATAGGCCTATATGCTGCACATATATGCCCCAAATTTTTCAAAAAATGCATATTTTCTTCCATTTTACTCTAGTTTTTCACTTGATCTGATGAATCTAGCTTCATCAAAGGCCTTTCCATGCCTCTGGTGTTCTAGATCTATCATATATTCTTTAGAACTAATTAATTTTAGCCTTAAAATTATTTTACTCAAGTTGGATGCAAATCCACAGAGCAAAAACTCATTTCTACCTTTGATCTGCCTAGATCTGAGTTGGATCTCGAGTTTTTACTGAAAAACCTTATTTTTCTTCTATTTTCTCTGCTATGTATGCCACACTTTCATTTATGTTCGCCACACACAGCCTATGTGTGGCGCACATAGGTCTATGTATTGTGTACATAGGCCTCTGATTTTTCTAGAAATGCCATTTGCCTTCATTTTCACTTCTGATATGATTTTTCCAGTAGCATTAGAGGCTTGTCCATGCTTTTAGTGTTATGGATCTGTCATATATTATGAAGATCTAATTGATTTTAGCCTTAAAATTAATTGTTCAAGTTAAATGCCTATTTACTTGTTGGATTTGTGATTCGGATGTCGATTCGTGCTCAAAATGAGGTACTGTCTTCATTAAAGTTACGTATTTTAGTCTGTAGATCATTTTTATACTGATAAATTTGATTTTCTTGTAGATTAACTCCTTATGTGTACCACAGATCATGATATGTGTGCAGCCCATAGCATATATGTTGTGTATATAGCACTACATGCGCACGCATGTTCCCTGAAATTTTTTTGACAAATCATATTTTTCACCCGTTTTTAGTCCCGATTTGATGATTCTAGTAACATTTGATGTTTGACAGTAACTCAAGTGTATTGGATCTATCATAAATTAATTACATTTAATTAATTTTGGCCTCAAAATTAATTTTTCATGATCGAATGCTTATTTGACTTATATAAATGTGATTTTTGAAAGAATTGGATTCAAATTGGTTGAGTTGCTATCTCCAATTGCTGTTATGTGATGTTAACAATTTCCATTTGATTTTCCATGATAAAAAAAAATAATTTTACTTAAAATAATTTTTTATTTAATTAATTTTCAAGATCCAGCTCATGTTAATTTGCATGATTATTGTCAAACAATTTACTGGATTTTGACTCTTTGTTCATGCTTTAGCATGGCATTGGACTAGTCAAATAAGTCTTAAATTCATTTGTTACTAATAAATTTATTATGTTTATTTTACATTTATCATTCATGCATTTTCAGCTCGTGCTACCCGAGGAGGAAGGGACGTTACTTAACATCCCAAAAATGTTGTATGCATGGAGATTTATGTAATATGATAGAATTATTATTGGTCTATAATAATTTATCCCCCAAAATCCTGTATATATCCCCTATTTTCCTCGAGCCCCTTTCACCAGCCTTTATTTTTTTTTATTCATGGATGATTTATTATATTTGCTATAATATATATGTCATATCATGTCACATGCCATGTTACATGCCACATTACATGCCATGCCATAACATAATTATCTCGTATGCTAATATAACTCATATACGCCAACATACCATCTAATACGTATTATTTACCATGCTATATGCCAATATACCATGTCATTTTATATGCCATTATGCCATGATGCCATGCCATGTCACATGTCATTATACCATGCCACGCCATATGCCATACCACATGCCATGTTGTATGCCATGTCATATGCTAAGTCAAATGCCAATTCACCTATACATCACTATGCCATGTCATGCATACGCCATGTCATTTTACTATACCATGAATTATAATGTAATGTCATGCATATGCCATGTCATTTTAATATGTCATCATGTCACAAGTCATGCATATGCCATGTCATCCAAATGCCATATAGCATTATATGTCATTCTACGTGCAACCATGCAACACCAAATCATATCTCACGCTATGTGCTTACAACGCTAATAGAAATAGATCTCCACCACCCAAACCCAATCTTTGAAGGGTTTAACTAGCACTCATGCTATGGGTCGGTTGGACCAATCCAGAACCATCCGGTGGTGACTCCCTTACGACTCTTTTGAGTCTGTATCATTCCTCGAGGTAGCCCCTTGGGAAGGCTGTGCTTTCGCTCCAAGTGCGGTCCTCGATCCATGAGCTTAACAAGCCTCACTCTGGGCAGTCGATAGAAATCAACGCTCATAGGATCATTCTTTCACCATAGTCCCTCAATGGAGTCACTACTGCAAGCAGGGATTTTATCATGATATAAGGCTTAAGATAAATAACATCAAGGACCTGCTTGGAGTAAAAGGGTGGTATTATTGAGGGGCTTCTTAAGGAATGATATTGACCCACTAAAGGTCATAAGATGGAGTCATTATTGAATGATTCTAGAATTTGGTTCAACTGATCCATAACGAGAGTGCTAAGTTATATCCTTAAAGATAGGTTTGAGTGGTAAAGATATATATTCTTTTAAAGTTTCAAGTTCAACTTTACCATCTTAATAGGTTAATTGACCTAGGCAAGCATATGGACATTCATAAGCATGAAATAAAGCATACAATATCATATGGTAACAATCATGGAAAATATAGCAGGGCAGTAATAATAAGTAAGCATAACAACAAATAAAGCAAAAAGAATAATAGCCCGAAAAAAGGGAAAGAAGGAGATAGGAGGAATACATGATGAATAAAGCTAAACATACATGATAAAGGGGAATAAAATAGAGGCTTATTCTATTACAAAGGATCTTCAGTGATACAAAAATAAGACATTAAGCAACATCTCCTCTACTCCACTCAGGGAAAGGAAAAGTAATTTTAAATAACACGAACCAAAAAAATATGAATGAAAATCAAAAATACTTAGTGTTAAGCAATAAAGAAAATATAAGAACATGATTGACCAATCTGATGCCATAAGCAAGCATGAATTACATATCAAGGTCCCGTGAATATGTTATCAATATTCATGAAAAATACAACAAACATGAGTTAGATCATGAAAATGTCATAAGAATGATCAAGAGCTCCTAAAATTCTACTTGGAAAATCATTTAGACTCAATTCACCTCTCAATTCACACTTAATCATCCAAATAGCATGGAAAACAAATCAAATGAAAATCAAGCAAAAATCAAATGAAAATCATGATTGAATATCAATTTTTAGGCAAAAACCAATCATGGACACAAATTTGAATATCTCAAGATCATCAAGCATTGCACAAAAATAAGTCAATATCCAAATTTGATCCAAAGCATATCAAGCGATAAATCATAATTAAATGGCATTTAATTGAAGATTAAAGTAAAATAAATTGATATTTAGATAAAAATCAATAAAATGATCATGAGAATTAAAATTAAAAGATTCCAATATATGGTAAATTAATTAAAAATGATTAAACATCTAATTTGATATCAATCATGTCAAACATCCGATTCAAATTAAATTAAAAGTGGCATTTTTACTTGAAAATCAATTTTGAAGCCAGAATTAATCAAATTAGAATAATGTATGATGAATTCATATCATTTAGATTGTTGTGAAATCATAAATGCTACTAAAAACTTTGTTAGAATCAAAATACATGCAAAATGAGTCAAAAATCATAAGTCTGTGAAAATCTATGAAAATCATAAATCATAAATCATAAATATAGCATGATATGCATAGCATATACTGAAAAAGGTGGCTATATGTGCAGCATAACATATGATGTGCACTATATATGTAGTGACATGTGCCACACATAACAAGTAGAAGAGAAGCAAATTGAGTTGTTAAGTAAAAACATGAATCAAAATCCTAAAATAGTCTAATATTTAAATATCATATATCATTCTAATTACAAGAAAGCTAAGAATGCTACTATTGTTAGTTTATGAAAACGTGTTTAGTAGTGGAAGATGTTATTTAAAATTTATAAAATACGTGATTTCATTAGATCTAGCAATTCCATTCATAGAATATATCAACAAACGAGAAGATCATTAAAGAACAGATCAAAAACTTACTTTTATGCAGATCTCCTTTCTTATTCATCAGAAAAGTTGTAGCAAACTTTTCAATCCCCAACATAGAGGATCTCTAAACTATCCACACAAGCAATAGGAATAATTAGCAATAAATATTACTTTTTTTATTTTTTAGACTAGTAAAATAAAACAAAGAAGAGTAGATGAAGAATAAGAATGAATTCAATTCTGCTTCTTAATCTTCTATCAAAAGTTGAACTTTTCTTCTTGTTCTTAACCTTCGAATGGATTAGAACAAATGGAGGAAGGAGCTAGCCAAAATTCCTTGTTTTGTAACCCTAAAAATTATGTCAACTAACTTATAAAAACCTAATTAGGTTTTTTTAGGTTACTTACATCATATGCATATGCATATAACATGCTTCAGGCATGTGACTTGCATGTACATGACTTAAAATCCCTCCAGAAGCACATGATAATCATATGCCCTTTCCTTCTAACTTATAACACATGAATAACTCATGTGATACTCACATATGAACCAATTCACGTCCAAGTCTGCATATGACATGTAAATAGAACATTTCATCTTAGATCACTTGTATCTTGAGTTCTATTTATCAGATTTAAGTGATCTTGATATCAAATCGAAGCTCTTTTCATGCTCTTTCAAATGAATATGAAAGATCTAGGTTATCCTATAACCATAAAACATTATTTTATCAACATCCATTCATGATTATCATTCCTCTTACTTTTAGTATGTGACCTTTTGGGTTCTTGATATGTTGACAACATATGAATATATTATTAAACTCCATTTAATAACATTATATGTAAATCAAGAGTGGTTTCTAGTCGCACATCATGACTATCCAAATGTCAAGTGGTCATTAGTTTTACTACAACCCTTCCATATCAGATTCCATGCAATAAACTCCTTTCACCATCCTCTATCTCATTTAAGTTTGAGTATGGATTAATATCAACTCAATTCATAATCAAGTATGTTAGATCATACCCTAAATTTGATATTTCATGTACCATAATCTTTATTCTCAAAATGCCCTTATGAAACTCATTCATCAATGGGCATTCTACCTTGACCAGAGTTTCCTAAATAAAGAATATTACATGAGTCAATGAGATAAAACCTCTATATTTAATCTGGGGTGATGAATCCTTTATTGATAAATAAATACCTTTAACTACTTCAAACTATATCCAACCTCCAAGTTATGAATGCCTCCTAAGGAGGAATAAAATATAAGAGTCAAAACATAGTGATCCATAATTAAGATAACCTTATTATCTCAAGTCTTAAGGATACTTGCACTACTGATATGAGTGAGATATATTTCACAGATATAAATTAATCATTCATATGAAATCTCATTGGCAAGGCCTTTAATGAGTCAGTCCCAAACTGCCCATCCACGTGTTCACTTTAGACAACTCTTGTCATGATGAATGAGAATCATCCCAAAAGAAAGTATAACATGTGTTGATCTTAAATGCATTAATAATATCCATTCTTATTAATACATTGATCAGGGATAATTTAGATATTGAATATTTGCATACAATAAGAATCTCATTTCATAAACATTTTATGAATTCCCTTGTACTGTTCCAATATCTTGGAATTCATTATTTAGTTAATAAGCTTTCAAGTACACTGAATAATGAATAATGCCTTTTATTGATAAATTATTCAATACAACAAAACATGATGCTCTAGAGCATAAATTAATAACTATTACATTCATTAATTGAGCTAAATAACATAAATCAAATAAATCCACCAAAACCATTAAGAAAATCAAGAGAAAAAAGGAAGGAAGAAGCTTTCCAACACTTACCAAGGCTAATGAAGCTTAATCTTAATTTGAGAACGTGATTAAGGATGTAAGTGAAGTTAATTAGTCTTTAAAGTCTTATTAAGAAATTAATTAAGTGTTCAATTAAGTGAGAAATAATTTTTGTAGAGTTTGACCGTAATTAACAAAATTTAGACCTTTTTCCCAGAAACATACGAGCTATATTTATAGGGAAGGGTTGGAAGTTATCAGAATTTGATTAGTAATGTAAGGTTCTGGAAATTTTTAGTGATGTGCATAGTAGTAGTGCAAAAACATGCTATATGCATAACACATAGTAGGATGTGCTCCATATATCAAGGAATACACCCTATGTACACCTCACATACAAAGCACCTTGGGATGTGTGCTTTATGCCCAACAACTCTCTCTCATGCCAAAATGACATGGTGAAATGTAGAGCATATTTGATTTGCATAGAAAATGGCCATACACCTTATGCATTTCAACTAAATGTGTGAAGTATGTAGCATTATATGCTTCATACATTAAAAAATACATGTTTTGTACTCCACCATCCACAAGAAAAATGTAATGTACTTCGTATATCTAGAGCACTTATCAAAGGCTTAAACATATATAAGCAACTCAGGTTCAACAATAGGAACTTGTACTAAGTTGTATCAATGAAAATCCAAAAATGCAGTGCACAAGTGAAAATTCAAGGTCTACAATAAGTACTTCATAGGGTCAATCTTAGAGATCACTTGCATCTGATATAATTGAAAATAATGTCTAAGCTTCTTGGTAACCTAAACCATAGCTATGCACAACATCTTAATAGTATTGTATTTGCATGCTATCAACAATAGTTTCTTACTTAGATAATAGGCAACAAGCTAAATTCTAGCTTCATTCTCCTTAGCCATCATTATCTTCATTAACTCCTCCTCTAAGGCTAGATAGAATAATAATGGTTTCTCTGACCGTGGTAGCTATAAAATTGATGAGTTAAAGATATAATTTTTCACCCTCTTAAATGTAAACTAACAATTCTCATCTCAAACCAAAGGTTGGTTCTTTCTTAAAAGTTTGAAGATCAGCTTACATATGGTTGTAAGCATAATAATGAATCTATTGATGTACTATAACTACCAAAAAATCCACTAGCTTCAATCTCAGTTCTAGGAATAGGCATCTCCTAGATCAACATTGCTTTATCTAAATCCACTTCAATACCCCTTTAACTGATAATATGACCCAGTAGCTTATCGAATATCACCCTAATGTGTACTTCTTTAGATTCTATCTAAATCCATACTTCTTAACCCGTATGAGAAATCCATCAAATACAGCAGGATGCTCTTTTCTGGTAAAAGACTTTACCATCATATCATCTATATAGACCTTAACCTCTTTATAGAGCAAATCATACAATAGAGTTGTTACAATCCTCTAATAGGTAGCACTTGTATTCATCAAACCAAATAGCATGACCTTGTGCCAATAAGTCCCCCATTTTATGATGAAAGTTATCTTCACCTTGTCAATGATGGCCATAAGAATCTGATTGTACCAAAAAAAATCTATCTACAAATGAATACATAGCACTAATAATTGTATTATCGACTAGGACATCAATATGAGGTAAAAGAAAGTCATCCTTTAGACATGCCTTATTCAAATTCTGATAATCAACATAGGCCCTCACCTCGCCATTATTCTTAAGTACCATAACCAAATTGGATAACCATTCTAGATAGTAACCACTTCTAAGAATTTAGCATCCAACTTCTTCTGAATGTCTTCCTTAACCTTTTGAGCCCATTGTAGTTGGAGCTAATGTAGCTTTTGCTTAACAGGCTTAAACTCTGGGCTTGATCAAAATTTTATATTTTGTAATAACTTTATCGACACCTGACATGTCTTCATTAAGAGTGTAAAGGCTTTTATGTATTGTTTTAACACTCTAATAATTTATGTTCTCTCATTAGGGGTTCAATCTGATGCAATTTAAAGAGGATAAGTGTTACACCAATAAATAGGGTTTAGTAGAATGTGTGTATAAGTTCTAAATAATGTACTAATGGCATAAGGTGTAATTTTGAGGAAAAATGAACTTAAGTCTATATTAAGTTAGATAAGCATAATTGGGTTAATTACGAAGACTAAAGAGAAAGTATTCGAGTCAAGGAGTATGGTAGGATAGAATATTATTTGAAATAGAAACTAAGTTAAATATACGAATTAAAAATATTTAAATTAAATGAGCTTGAAAGAGGAGGATGGGTGACCTCCTTGGGAAGTGCACACTTTTCAATCGTGTAAACTTTTTTGGATGATTTAAGCTATAGAATCGTTATCGGAGTAGAACATGGAGTCTATTGCATTAATAAGAAGTGTTCAAGATTGAAATATAGTTAAGGTTATTGAAAAGGACTTAAATGGTATTAATGGAATTGTTTAAGGGTAAGTTGGGAATTTTGAAAAATTAGTAAGGTAATCTTGGAAAGTCCAATTTTAAGGACTAAATTGCTAATAATTAAAGTTAAAGCATTGATTTAAAATATTTTAAAGTTTATAGAGGGACTTGTTTGGTAAAATTGAAAGTTTATAGGCTAAAGTGTAATTTCTCATTAAATTAAGGGTTAAAGTGGTACTTTTTATAAAGAACACATGTCTAATTTAATTATAAGTCTTATTTATTAAATTAAGTATAGAAATAACAGAGAAAAGGAGAGCAAAAGTTGAACCATTAGGAAAGAAGAAGAAGAAGAAAATCACTTTCTAAGGTAATTTCTTAACCATTTTTCAAGAAATTTTTTAAAGATTTTCATAGAAAAGTAGTAATTTTCAATTCTCTATCATTTGGTATAAGTTTTACCTTAGGAAAGTTAAAGAATAAGTTGGTGGAAGTAAGTGAAAGATTAGTGATTTTTGGGGATTTCTTGATTAAGGTAGATTTAAGTTGATTTAATGATCGAATATGATAGAATAACATGTATTTACTATGAATTAAGCTTTGGATTGAATTAAAATGATGTGAAATGACTTCTATGGTGAAGGAAGAATTCGACCAAGCATGGGTTCTTAATGGAAAGGTAATTTAGTTTGATTAAATGATGGTTAATGAAAGGAAATTTGTTTAAATTAATGATTTTAATAAGAAACATGAAAGAAAGAAAGTGAAATGATGAAAGTACTATTGGTTTATGAAAACATATTTAGCAGCAGAAGATATAATTTAAAACTTTTTAAAAACACATTTTACAATGGATCTAGTAATTCTATCCATAAAAAACATCACATACAAAGAAGATTATATAAGGAGAATGAAAAACTTGCTTTAAGCTGATCTCCTTCTTTCTTTGTCCTTCTGAAAAGTT
>CANYBF010693406.1:0-14193 GCA_948192965.1 Dalechampia spathulata
CCCGTACGACCGTACGGTATATCCGTACGCCCGTACCATATCCCAAAAATGCACATCATGCCCATTGGCATGCCTAACTCGCCCGAAACCTGTTCCAACACTCATACTAACCCTAGCACACTTCCCAAAATACCTCTTTACCGTACCGCGGGGGCTCCGCCCCCGCACCCCCGACCAATAACTCACGTATCTCCCCCTAATGGGCAGATGTCGTCGTTCCGCTCCGACATCTGCCCCTTATACCAGTATAAGGGCTCAACCTAACATGACGCATACCAATCACATACACAAGTCGTCCCTCATCCAACCGAGAAGACACACTTCCCAATAAACACATATACCCCAATCCAAATCAATACATCGAAGCATTTACACAATACCATCAGTCACATACAGAAGTATAGGCATACAATCATCCTCATACGCATATAACACAATGTAAATCCACACATTGCAATGCACCTACCTACACCCCTCGGTAATCATATACACATGTACACATGCACATACATCCCTAGATACGTATCTACGTATACTCCTAGGGTCTCTAATGTGGGTGTAACATGCATCATGTGAATTGGATCGTCAATTGATTGAAAATGAATAAATAAATATTTGAAAGCTAAGTTATGAGTGTATTAAGTGAAAATTAATTTTATTAGAGATAGAAGCAAAGGATAATTGACAAATACATTGGCATTAAAAGGTTTGATAATTTCTTGAACAATAAATACATGAATGTAAGAAAATTTAGATGAAAACATCCATAAACAATAAACATAAATAATAAAGAACTATTATTGTGAAAGAGAATAAATGTCATCAATTTTCCTTTAGTTTACCAATCTTTCATTTTAGTTTTATCCTTTTATGTTAATTATATTAGTTTTCTTTCCTTATTCAATATTATAATTATTTTCTAGCAATAAAAGTAGTTCATTTTCTTCTATTTCTTTAAGTTTCAAGTCTAGTAGATTTAATAATAAATGACTCTAGGAATCTAGACTATTTTTACAATCCTTTAATTACTTGCATAATTATCTTTTTAAAAATTTAAAAGCACATTTAATTTTCTTATAGTTAATATACCTTAATTTTTAACACATTTGATCATTCAACTAGTGAAAGGCTAAAATCTCTTTTATACAATAAATAATTGTAGCATGCTCAATAGGATCAACTTTGAATCGTATCATTAAACTCAAGAATTTTTAATAAGAAAGATAGCACCATCTTTCAAGAGTTAAATATACTACCTATAATAGTAAGGGGAGAACTATTTGTTCCTTAGTTGGTGGAATAATGTCACATCCGCATTCATAGCATCTTTACATGTTTGTATTTTATGCATGACTTAGAATGATTGAATAAATAATGAATGGAAAGCATGAATGCATAATGCTTTTATGGATGCTTTGATATGGAATATAAGTTATGAAATGTGTTATGGATGGATGCAATTCCATTAGACATGAAAATTAGAAAGGAGAGATATGAAATGAAGTAAAAATTTACCTAGGATGTCTCTTTAAGATGTTTTTGGTGAATGTTTTAAAGGATACTTAAAAGTGCAATTCATAAGTGAAAAGCAATGTTTTATGCATAATATAAATGTTATATGATGAGAAAGTATACGTTAGAATGTAAATTAGAAGGTATAAATGAAGTTAAGGTGAAAGTAAGGGTTTTTTGGTAATTTCACTTAAAGAGGGGTATTTTAGAAAATCAAAAGTATGTATGGATGTATGACAATATATGCATGTATGCTATGCTTTTGTATGGAATGAAAATCATAAGAAATCATTAAAGAAAATGAAAAAGATATGAAATTAAGGAATGAACAAATAGGATGGTGACAAGTATCACAATATGATTGGACCCTTCCTTGACTTTGTCATATCCTCAGTTTTTAGTGCAGGAAGTATTCATGAATAATATGATGAAATTATTCCTTATGCGATTAAAAAAAATTAGTCGATGAGGTAGTGTAGAATTATGGGAAAATACCCATTTCGAGGTGAAAATTATAAATATTATGATACTGATATGAAATATTTGTCGGGATTAAGAAATGATAGTAAGATGATAGTAGATTAAGTTGAATGCGAAAAATAAGTTTGAACGTATAAAATTGGATCGAGTGAAAAAATGCATGTATATCGAGGTGAAATAATTTATGTATGCATGGAAATGCATGTAATAAGGGAATTAAGATAAATTATGATTTTATTAGGAGAATGTATAATTTAATTAATTGTATGTGATTAGGGATCATATAAATAAATTATACGTATGAAATATATACGAGTCAATATATACGTATGGAGATTTATTGATGGTTTTGATATGGAAGATATTAAATATTTGAGATATGTATGTCTAAGATGGTTTATTTATCATAAGATTTATAGACTAGAAAAGAAAGTATAAAGGAATTTAGAATTCAATGATGATGTCATAAAAGGAAATGATGGTATCACAAATTGGAGTATTGAATAATTAAGTGAATAAGTGAGCATTTAATTGATATATTAGAATAATAGTAAGATATTTATTAAGCATGTGATGGAATGAATATAATCTAGTTTAATTTAGTTACGAAATAAAAGGATGATGTGGAAATTAGATTATTGATTGATTAATAAATATGTAAGTTGTAAATTAAATAATAAATATTTGACTATGTGAAAATTAAAAACAAATATATATATTTTATTTATTATGGAGAGAGAATTATGAATTTAATTATTGGAGGATAGAAATTATTAAATTAATGTATAGTAAGAGTATAATGAATGTATCTGATGGTGTATGGAGTAGTGATATGAAATTTAAAGGTTTATGATAGGTAGAAATTAAAAATAATACGTATAAGAATATGTATTTAAGGGTTATTGGAGGCAATGATTATACAGGAGAGGGTGTATAGTAACTAATGTGAGGCTGCCCTAAACATACCCACATACCCTACGATTTTGGTTAACTTTCAAAACCAATTTTCATTCTTTTTCTTGTATTTTCTCTCTCTGCCATAATGCTCTCTCCAATTTCCTTCTTCCATGGCTCACTTCCTTGTTTTCTCTTTTCTTTTCTTCATTCTACCCCCATGGAAATCACATATTTTCATCTTTTTCATATGTTTTTCTTTTCAATCTCTATATACAAGATAAGATCATGCGTTTAGTTAAGGTGTTGGGTTGAAGTATCTTGTTTCATCCATTTTTGGAAGGAAACCAAAACACTTATAAAGAAAACATCCAAAATCACAATTGCTCCTTCTTTTCTCATTGAACTTCAAGTTTAAGCCAAAACATACCCATTTTCCTTTTGCTTTCATAAGGACCGAAGTACATGATCTTGTTTCTTACACGATTAAGATCAAAATCATAAGAACCATAGGTTTTTCTTTTCAAGCCATAACTTAAAAGACATCCAGATGCTATTTTATTGATGGATCATGACATGTATGTGTGTTTTTGGGTATGAGATGAAGTTATGAAGGTGTAAGGAGATGTTAGTAAGAAGAACGGGTGCAAATCCTAAAGAAGATCAGTTTTTATTTCGGTTTCTAGTAGTTTTTGTTGAAAGGTAAGTATCTTTTTATTGTTAAATTATTAGATTTATGCATTTGTACCTATAATAATGTCTTGACCAAATTGATTAGAGGCTGTTCTTGTGAGGGCCGAATGTTTGACGAGGAGTTTAGAGTTTTAGTTTTGATTTGAGTCTTAGAAAAAAATTAGTGATGTAAAAGGGTGATTATAATGGATGGGGCGCGTGTTGTGTTGCATTTTCTTCTATCCTGCTGAATGCATAAGATGATTAAATCAAGCAAAATGATGAGATTAAAGGTAACTTAAAAGCTTCTGTTAAAAATGTATAAGTTCTTAAATAAGAACAGATTAAGAAATTTAAGTGTAATATGATTTAAAGTTGGGTTAAAAGTTACGTTTGATTGTGGAAGTTAAGGATATAGACTTAAGGATATGTTTTCATAAGATTGATGATTTAATTAAGGCTTAAGATTTGATAAAATAAAAATTAAGTCTTTAGATGGGTTAAAGGAGGTTATACGATATAAATTATGAATATAGGTTTCAAGCATGATATTTTAATTATTCATGAGATAAAATTGAAACTTTTGGTTATTCTAAGGAATTGGTCTCAAATGAGTATATAATTAAGAAAATTAAGTGTTAATTGGAAGCTTAAAAAGGTTATTAATCAATGGTATTAAGAGATTTTAATTAAGATTTAAGTTTATTGCTTAATTATTTATTATTGTACATTAAATGAATAAAAGATAAGATCAATAATTCTTATGATTGATAAATTGAAGTATGGTTATAAATTAAAGAGGGAAGTTAATTATTAAAATAAAGATAAGATAAGGTATGGACATTAATATGAATAAGAATAAAAAGGGCATTTAATACAACTTGTCTAAATGAATTGGAAGCCTATGACATTGATTAAGGGAAGAGCATAAATAATTAATGTATTAAGTATTATAAGAAGCTTTAAGAAGATTTTATATTGACGATATAAAGTTAATTTAAATAAGATTTAAAAATGATGAGTTCAAAGGAAAATTAAGTGAAGAATGAATAGTGGTTGCGGAAAACTGTTTATAGGACTATTATGGAACTATGAATTAAGTATGATTAATGTTTTTAGAAGGTTATTAAAAAAATAAAAATAAAAATAATAATTAAATTATTAAATGTTATAAAAGAGAAGGTTAGATATAACATTTAATGATTTAAATGAAGTAAAAGATAAGATAATACATGGTTTAAAGATGATTATAGAATAAGATTTAATTAAATAGTGACATCAGTTTTTGGAAGCATTTATATTATTAAAGGGGACCTTATATTAAGAATATAAGTTAAGGATATAAGATATAATAAATTATGGCGATCAATTTTAAAAAAAATATATGCCGTATAAGTGTTTAACTTATTCATATTATTAATGACATTTAACAATTTATGAATGGAAATGATTAAGTAACATGCAAAGACGTAAGATAAATATATTTATGGTCATATGTAAATAGAATGTTAAGATAAGAAAGATAAGAATATATAAGTACATAGTTAATTTGAATTAAGTTTGATGAATAGTGTTATATGGTTATATATATATACTGTGATATTAAAGGAATAATTAGGCTTAGTATAAATGATATCAAGTAAATCCTAAATAAATTATGATACGATATTATATTAAAATTGAAATAGAAAGTAAATGGAATAAGACAAATAAAGTTTGTATTATTATGAAGATTTAAATTTATGAAAGGTTAATTAAACATGAAATCATAAATTATATGATACATTAATAAATATTAGTATTACTTCCTAAGGTATAAAAAGGTTTGAACTAATAAATGATTTATTTTTGAATGATATTCTATGGTATATATTGTAAACATGAATGATAAGTGATTAATAATGAAGTTAAGTTATTAATTCAGATGAATGTTAATTTGTATTATATATGGTTCAGAGGGGAATTTGACATGAATCATTGGAAATATAAAAAGGAATGGAAAATCAGGTTTGTGCTTTTTAGCTGATTCTAAATTTTTGGATCGACAGGTAAGTATGAACTTACCTTAAAATTTTAATATATTGTTATATGTATTATATTATAGTTTTAATTAAGTATTATGGTTTGTTTGATTAAGATATATAGTAAGTTAATTCCATAAGATATATATATTATAATTTATAAACCTATACATAATAATTCTTCTATTTAATAAAGGATAAAATTAACATTAATTATAAATATGAATAGTAAAGGATATAGGTACTAAATCATTAATAATAATAAATGTTTATTATGAATGATTATATGTTATAATTGATGATGTTATGATATTTATTGATATATGATGATAATATGTTATATAGGTTAATGATATGTAACAAATAGTGATAAAATATGATAAATGAAAATGATCATTTATTTATGGTCATATTAAAGTCGTTTGAAGAAGTATGTATGGTGAATTATTTTAATTAACATGACCTTAAATAATATGAATTATATACCCAAAAATATATAAGAAGGGAAGAGTAATTATACGATAGAATGCATAAGTTATAAGAAGAGGATGGTAAGCAAGGGGATGATTTAAAAAAAAAAAACATATGATTAGTATCAAAGGTTGATAAGTAATCATTAAAATTCATAAGGTATGAGCTTCTACACCTACGATTTGTGACTTTATAAATTAATTGAATTATAATGAGTTATAAATGGTAGTGATGTTCCAATAGTGATTGTTGGTTGTTGGATTTAAATATTACAATTTATAAATTAAAGTAAATGGATAGTATTCATTATATTTGCATTTTGAAAATAACTTTCATTATATTTTCACTTAGAGGTATAACTGAATGCAATATATAAATGATGTTATTTGAAATATATGCTATATGAAAAAGATATAATGTAAAATGAATGATTTATGGAAATCATGCTATATGAAATGAAAGATGTATGAAATGCATGATAAACAAGATGATATTATGATGCTTGCATATGTTATTTTGGCATCATAGCATTAAGCATACAAATCATATCATGAAACATATTGATATATTCATATACATGACATGGAGAAATAAGGGAGAGGAAAATAAATAAAAGAAAGTAATGATATGATTTATGAAAAGGGTACTTGGCCATTATGAAATTCTACGGAAATCAAATGAAAGCGAAATTTCTACGGGAATCAATGGAAGTGATATGGTTTCAATGGTTGAACCACAAAGATGAAAAGTAAAACCCAGTACCATGCGCGCTTATGATATGGCCCAGCATATGAAAGGGCAAATGAATGAAATGAAATGTTACAAGAAAATAAGAGGGAGAATGTATAGCATGAATGCATTCTCATATATGACATATACATGTTGGGGTTGAGAATAACATCTAATTGATGCATTTATATGAATGATGATGATGATGTTTTATTGATGTAGACCATGATGATGATATCCATGGCATGCATATTAAATAGTGATATAAACATGATGACAGTATATATGTTTAAAGGATGATAATTAAATAAATGATAAGGTGATATGCTATGGTGATATTTAATTGAAGAATGATGAGATGATGATATGTTATACATGAGAAGGCTATATGTGATGATATACATACATGATGAAGACATGTGATGTAATGATAATAATTTTATATGATGATTACTATATGAAATAATTCGAGCTTTATGCTCAACAGTGAGATTGATTATGATGTTAGAATGATAATTGAACTATAATCATACTTATATGGGTACAATATTGAAAAAAATGAATTATGCTAAGTTATGATGGGTTATGTTATAGATGCATAGTAAATAATCATGGATAATTCTAATATGTTAAACATAATTATAAAATAGAAACTATGCAAAAAAAAATAATTATAAGAACTTATGCTAATAGAGAGTGTTAATGTGAAGATGATATAATAACATTCTTTGATGTCAATTATACTGAAAGCTGGTAGAGAAGATGATGAATATAATTAATTATATTATGATTTAAGAATTAAAGGACTGTATGATAAAATAAGAAATGACATTTTAGCATAATTGCAGGATTTTCATATGTCCTGAAATGTTATGAAATTAATGATATTGGTTATGAACAAATGTTAAAATAGTTTAGATAATTATAAAATCATAAAGGAATGATAATATATGACTTCAACTTGTGAATATTGATAACGTAATGACATGAAATGTACTATATGCTGAATACGTTAGAGAATTAAATACATGTTGATAGACATTGAAAATGTTTAGTACTCTAAATGATTACATGACAATGCTATTAAGATGATAATATGGTTTGCATGACATGTTTCATATATGATGTTATAAGAATGATTATATTTTCTATGTTATGTGTTAAAGCACTACTGAGTTATATACTCAGCGTTCGTCATTTGATGGACGTAGGTTAAAAGATGGGAGGCGAGCATGGATTTCAAAAGCATCAATTCAATAGTAGACTCTTTAAAAGCAAGAATTTGGAGTAGATTAAAGTTTTAAATTTAAATTGATTAAGTAATTTAAAATAATGATAAGCCAATATATGTAAGAGTGTTATTTGGGGTTAATACTTCTGCAAAACTTTGAATGACACATAAATATTATAAGTATGAATAAAAAAATTTTTGTACGTATCCTTTATAGAGTAATTAGTGGTTTCTATGTATTGGAGAACATTAGTCATTCTACGAGAGCATGTCACTGTGCAAAAGATGTGATATGTTAAGATGGTATCAGAGCTACGGATTAGCTCTATTGCAAATTTATGTTTACTGCTCATAAAATAATAAATGAATAATGAGAAGTCTAGCTAAGTCCTTGCTGCTGAATGGTGGGATCCGTTGCCATAAGATAAAAAGAAGGTATGCTTATATAGTAATATATCTATTAATGATAGCACAGATGGATTTGAATTACGATACGTATATGAGATAAATGATATATGAGTAAGTAATTAGTGATACTAAATCAAATGAAAAATTTGAAAATCTTTGATACTTGAATATGTATGAAAACATATATATATAGATAGATGTATACACCTTAATAAGGAGAAAAGGGGAGATGATTAATAGAGAGCGTTAAAATATAATTAAAGCAATGATTAAAGCATATATGCTCATTTCGGGTGACATTTAGGCATAATCTATAGGCATTTGGCAATTTGATGTTTAGAGACCTTAATGATTGAAGTTTTAGGTGTATAATATATCATTAGAAAGCTCGTTGAGTCTAGTTTCTAATGGTTCAAGAATCACTCAATTTAGAGGTCATTTACTTAGTCAAAATGGTTGCACAATAAGAACTATTCCATGAGACAAATGTGTATAAACTTGAAATGTATGCATTCTTTAACATCAAAGTAATTCATTATGCAATTTTATTTTAAATCCTTAAATGCATGATCTTATACTTGTATTAAAGGACATTAAAGAGGTACATATTGATCATTCTAGAAATGACAGTAGTTTTAATCACTACTTTACTGCAAGCATACAGTTCATAGTAATAAGATATCGATCCCGCAAGGATTTATGGTCTAACCACCACTACTTGGATTTCTAATTTGTTCAAGCAACAAATGAAGGTCTGGTGTTGGAGGTATAAATTACTGAAATGTAAGAAACAATGTTAATGTAAGAATGTGGTATAATGGATGAATATGTAGAGAATGAAATTGTCATCACCAAGCTAAAATGATAATTGCGTGCTCATTGCTACCCAAGATATCCAATGGCATTGATTACCCTTTCTCAAGGAGAAATCAACTAAATTTCCATCTAATCTCAGATCCACTTAGTCACTCTCATGGCCTTCGAATTAGGGAAAACTATCACACTATCATACAGGAACTAGGAGCATGTAGATCTCTCATACACACTTACATAACCAGAACGAATAAGCATTCCATAATTCAACTCTCGTTGTAATTACAGAGCATAAGAAATCGTTTAGAAATCAATCTTTAAAATTGAACAGCTCTCATTATTCAAGCATTTTATAACTCAACTCTTATTGTAATCATGAAGTAGAGACTAATTTCTAAAAAACCAATCTTTAAATTTAAACATTTATAGCAATGTTAAGGTAAGTGTTGACCCTGACTTTTCACCCACCTGCGATCTGGGGTTTTAGTCGATTCGGCTTGGTACAGGTCTCCGATATCGACCCCGATAGTGCATATATGCCTCTTTGGCTTTCTCTGAGAGTTTTGGGTGTACAGAGCACATTACATTTGGTAGGGCCCACTATCCTTTTTAGCATTTTCTGTGTATTCTGTGCCTATAGAACACATTGCACTATCCCCATTAGAGGCAGAGCACTTAGCATGCAAAATGCTACACTTTGAGCATGTAGTACTATATGCCCGAGAAGGGACATTAGTAGGGCCCACCATCCGGGGCCCACATAGCGAAAGCCAAAGCTACGGAACACCTTAGAATGTCGAGTTCATCTCCAATGACATATGGCACACGTTACATTTTGATCGTACGAGCCTATGCACATTGCTTGAAAACGCAACATGCGTAGCACTTTACATAATGTGCTACACATGTTACAAAATAAGATGTTTGGTAGGGCCCACTTTTAGGACCAAACTTAATATGCTTCACATAGCACGATGTCTTATTATGTCAAATGATGCTTATTTGACATGAGAAATGCATTGCATTTCACCCATACGAGGTAGAAAATGCAAATGGAATGCATAAGGTGCATAGTACTATACACTAACAAAAAAAGACATTTGGTGGAGCCCACCTTCCAGACCAAATCTGGAATACTTTTCATTGTAAAACATCTTAATATGTCAAATGACACTTATTTTACATATGGCACGCATTCCGTTTTGCTTGTACAAGGCGGCACACATAGGGGTAAAATGCTATATGCGTAACATATAGCACTATATGCTATGCATATAGCATAAAAATGACATTTGGTTCGGAGCCTTCTCGGGGCCAAATCAGATGTGTGCCTCATTGCATAATGTCTTAGAACATAAAATGATGCTTCTAGAGCATGGGGTGCACATCCCGATGCAACCCTAGTGGCCCCATGAGACGGGTCAAAATGCAACGTGCGTAACATGTTGCACAACATGCTGCACACATTGGTAATGTGTGGCGCACATTGGTAATGTGTGGCGCACATTGCCTTTATATGTGGTGCACATTCATTAAAAATTTTCAAATTCAGACCAAAAATTACAATTTTGCCAAACCTTAATTTGGCTCTATAAATATAGAGCTTAAGGTCATCTAAAAGAGGCCAAATTGCTCTTGAGCAAGCCAAAACTATGCTAAAATTCTTCTAAATTAATTAAACACTTAATTAATTAAATCCTTAGGATTTAGAGACTAATTGGCTCTAGTTAGGCTCCCTAAACACATTTGGAAGCAAGATTATTGAAGAAAACCTACTGCCTAAAGGTAAACTTTCAAATTTCTTCCATTTTTCTTATGGTTTTTGCTTAAACCTTCAAATTTTGGCTTGATCCTTTGATGATTGGCTTCAATCTTGTGTTTTTATGGTTTACTCATGCTGTTGGGTACCCAAAAATACTGATTTTTGGCTTTGATTTGTCTAGATCCGAGCTGAATTTCACGATTTTGCAAAAATCCTTCATTTTCCTTCTGTTTTCCAGATAATGTGTGCCACACATTCCATAATGTGCACCATACATTGCCTATGTGTGGCACACATTATATTATATGCTGCGTACATAGTTCAAAAATTGTCCAGAAAATGCAATTTTTCTCGGTTTTCACTTTTGATATGATAAATCTAGCTATATTAGGGGCTTTTCCATGCCTCTAGTGTATTGGATCTTTCAAAAATCTTCAAGATCTAATTAATTTCAACCTTGAAATTAATTTTCCAAATTAAATGCTCATATGCTTTTCAAAAACGCATTTTCTAGCTTTGATCTGCCTAGATCTGAGCCGGATCTGGAGTTTTTGTTGAAAAACTTCATTTTTTTTTCAATTTTTCTTGGAATGTGTGCCACATATTCATGAATGTGTGCCACATGTTGCCTATATGTGGCACACATTGATCAATATGCTGCACACATTGTCTCCAGATTTTCCAGAAAACCAAGTTTTTCTCCCATTTTCTCACCTGATCTGATTTTTCATGTCTCAAGTGTTTTGGATCTGTCAAATATTATTCAGATCTAATTAATTTTAGCCTTAAAATTAATTATTCAAGTTAATTGCATAATTACTTGTTTGAATTGCAATTCAGAGGCCGATCCGTGCTCAAATGAGGTATTGTCCTTCATTAAAGTTGTTGGATTTAATCTGTAGATCAAGTTTATACTAATAAATTTGATTTTCTTGCAAATTGGTACGTAATGTGTGCCACGCATTGTGTAATGTGTGCAGTACATTGCTTACATGCTGCACACATTACATAACATGCTACGCACATTCCTCGCATTTTTCTAGAAAAATTGGATTTTTCAATCATTTTCAATCATTTTTCAACTCGATTTGATTTTTCCAGTGATATTTGATGCTTTATAGTGGCTCAAGTACACTGGATCTATCATAAAATAATTACATTTAATTAACTTTGGCCTCAAAATTAATTTTTAACAATCAAATGCCTATTTGGTTCGTATAAGATGTGATTTTTGAAAGGATTGGATTCAAATTGGTTAATGGGCTATCTCCAAATTATTTCAAGTGATGTTAGCACTCCCATTTGATTTTTCATGATCAAACAAAAATAATTTCACTTAAAATTATTTTTTATTTTTATTAATTTTCATGATCTAGCTCGTGTTAATTCATAAGATTTATTGCCAAATAATTGCTGGATTTTGACTCTTGGTTCATGCTTTCACATAGCATTGGACTAGTCAAATAAATCATAAATTCATTTGCTACTAATGAATTTATTTATGTTTATTTTGCATATTTATGTCGTGCATTTTGGCTCGTGCTACCCAAAGTGAAATAGTACCCGAGGAGAAGGGAACGTTACTTAACATCTCAAAATATGTATGCGAGGATATTTTTGTAATAGGATAGATTTATTATGGCTTTATAATAATTTATCCCCTATTTCTCGTGTGTAATCCCCTAATTCCTCGATCCCTTTCACCGGCCTTTCGGTATTTTTATTCATGGATGATTTATATTTTGCTAAAATATATGTCATCATGTCACATGCCATGTCACATGCCACACGACACCCTACTATGCCATGCCATAGCATAATTATCTCGTATGCCAATACAACTCAAATACACTAACCATCCAATACGCGCGATTTGTCATGCTATCTGCCAATATGCCATGCCATGCCATTATACCATGTCATATCATATGCTACCATGCTAATTCATCATCTCATATGCCATTATGCTATGATTCCATGCCATGTCACATGTCATTATACCATGTCACGCCATATGCCATACCATATACGCATCACTATGCCATGCCATGCATATGGCATGCCATTACACACATATATTGCTATGTCATGTCAAGCATATGGTATATCATCCACTTCATATGTCATGCATATGTCATGTCATTCATCTCACATGTCATGCATATGCCATGTTATTATGATATTGTTATGTCATGTCATGCATATGATATGTCATCTTATTATGTCATCATGTCACATGTCATGCATATGCCATGTCATCCAAATGCCATATAGCATTATATGCCATTCTACGTGTAACATTCCAATGCCAAAATGCATGTCACTCTTTATGCTTACATATACGCTTGTATGCTTGCCTGCTTAGGACAATTAACTCCAACTATAATGGTAAAATTGATTTTGGGAACTCATAGAAATAGATCTCTACCACTCAAACCCAATCTCTGAAGGGTTTAACTAGTACTCATGCTATGGGTTGGTTGGACTAATCTAGAACAATCTGGTGGTGACTCCCTTGTGACTCTTTCGAGTCTGTATCATTTCTTGAGGTAGCCCCTCGGGAAGACTGTGCTTTCGCTCCAAGTGCGGTCCTCAGTTCATGAGCATCACAAGCCTTGCTCTGGGCTCTAGCAGAAACTAGCACTCACAGTGGCGACTCCACTGGGGATATCACAGCAAAAGAGTGGTGGCATTTAAAAGTTTCCATATTAATTTTCCCATCATAGTTAGATTAATTGTATGCATCACAACACTAGTCCGTGTCCGCACACCCCACATAACCTCCCGTGTCAAGCCAGTGATTGTGGGTGAGTGAGTACCTCGGACTCCATTTGACTCCTTGGAAAAGTGAATCTGCCTTCACCACTCGCTGCACTATACTAATAACCGTCAATGATTCCTGACGGATAGACGTGAGGTATAGTCTTATATTGATGATTCCATTTAGTTGGATAGGTTGTGGACAACATGGCGGAGGACCTTAGCCTGTTCTCAAAACCGGATAAAAGCCCATTGTAAGAGTAGTGCACCCCGGACGCGGGAGCGCTGCACGCTGTTCAGCGTGAGATGCCGTGGTGCTTGCTCTCAATGGCGTACTTCCATAGTTGATTGTTCCTTTAACCTAGAAAAATCGCGTCGAGGTTATTAAGTGGAGTCACCACCCAGTTTGTTTTGTCGATTCAATTGAATGACTAGAAAAA
>CANYBF010693484.1:0-19546 GCA_948192965.1 Dalechampia spathulata
CATGCCGATTGGCATGCCCAACTTGCCCGAAACCTGTCCCTCAAAGCCTAAACAACCCAAACACACTTCTAACACAACCTAAAGCACATCTAGTAGCCGTCCCTCATCCAGCCGAGAAAACACGCTTCCCAACAAGGCGACGACAACCAACCTAGCCAATAAGCATATGCATAGCAAACCAAAGCATTACATTCAAGCATAAACACCATAGGCATTCCATACTCATGCATCAAATACAAATCATACACGTAGCTATCCTCATAATCATACATACATACACACATACATACGTCGATACATACAAACTCCTAGGGTCCTAGACGCGGGCGTAACATAAGGCATTTTGTTTGTGCCAATATTTTCTTCCATGAAACCTAGGTGCAATCTCCTTTGGTATCTTAACACGAATATATGTCTCATATATGGCATGAATACAATCTTGTATATTAAATTAAAATGATATCATTAAATGTGTTAAGAATACTATCTAAGCTTTAAAAAAATTAAATGTTATTATCAAAAGGTTTATTACTTACTTTAAAATATGGATAGAATCTATTATTATTAAGAATTTAAGAGGGAACTTCAACTCTAGTAGCTTATCTTAAGAATCCACTCTCTAGACTTATGACTGCTTTTAGTACATTATGAAAGTGATGGCTGGCAATTTCATTAGAGCGTTGGAAGATATATTCTACTACTCGATTACTAAAATTTTACCCTAGAATATGCAAAAAATGTTGGTACTTACTCCTCAATAGCTGAACGTCTTTAAAAAAATCATATGAGGAGATAAAAAACAACCAAATAATGAACGTATTATTATCACATGTATATGACATAATAAAATATTACCTCAGCTAAAATGTTGTATTCAACTCTAATATAAAAAAGTGAAACCAAGATGCAGTGTAAACAATTAACTCCTGTGAATTACCATATAAAATTCATAAAAAGAAAAAAAGTCAAACTTAGTATATATAATATTCATGAATGAAAGAAATTACCAAATATAAAAATTATGATGATTAGAGACAATTATTGGTTATTTTTATTATTTATGATATATAAAAACAAGTCAAGTAATAAAAGATGTTGGGCTTATCGCTAAACTTAATATTATACTTATCATCACTGAACCAACTTATGGCTTTGATAAAAAGGCAACTAACATTGATAAAAAAAATGTGTTGATTTTAGACTTGGGTCGTGGAACTTTCTATGTATCTTTACTTATAGAAGAGGATAGTTTTGAGGTCCACGCTATAGTTCGAGATACCTATCTTAGTTGTGAGGATTTTGATAATAGGATGGTTAACCATTTTGTACAGGAATTTAAGAGAAAGAACAAGAAAGCTTTCAGTTAATAATACACATTTCTTTATTTTAGTTAAATTTTCTTTTCCTTTCAAGCTAATAAGTCTTCTTATGATACTTGTCAAAAGTTAGTTTTTTTATATTCTTTCTTTATTTTCATATATAGCAATTTTATATTCAAGATTCCTGAATAATGAAAAATATAATGAGAAGTTCTCTCTCTAGTTTCTTGAATTGTATCAAAGCATAGAGTTTTTTGTCCTTAACTACATGTGCTTCTTTTATGCAAGGGAAAACACTCTTTGCATAAAACATGAAGGCTCTTTGAACCAGAGCACCTTGGATTCAATTTATATCTAATTGAAATGTATATATATATATATGTTAATTCCCAGCAAGACCTTATAATAAGCTATACACCAATTTAGTTATTGATTTCTTGCATGTATGTGCTCTCTTCTAAGCACTTTCAACACCCATACAAAATAAACTCTTATTTCTTATGTATTTCACCAATAATGCAATTCCATAAAAAAAATCTATCAGTTCTCCTTAGCATACTTACATGGCCATTAAATAACTTAACAATTTAATTAACATTGCTCGATTACTTGATTCAATTGATGATCATTTTCAGAATAATTTTTTTTATAGAAAATAAAAAAATACTTACCTCAAATTGGGTAAATACAGATAAGTTTATGGAAATGAACTTCTCAATGCTATATGGTCGTTGTACAAGGATAAGAACAAGGCTAGCAAATCTCACAGAAGATGAAGTTGCTTTCACCACTAACGAAACTGCTTTTGTCATTGAAGCATAGAACAAAGGAATCAAAAAGAGAGTTCTGATTGATTAGGTTAAACTTTTATTATAGGGTTAAAATTTGTGTTTCTATCTAAATAATGAATCAGTCAATTTTATTTCTTATTTTCCTCCCATTGTGGAAAGAGTCTAAGGAGAGGAAAATAATATTATTTTCTTTCCTTTCCCTTCAAATTTTCAGTTTCCCAAACAATGGATGATACTAATAATCTTCCCATTTTCCTTCCTCCTACTTTTCACTTCTTTCCAAACACAATGGTAAAGAGATGAGATTCTTTGATCTTACCCTATGGATGATATTAACAATCTTGCATGCAATTTGTATTATAAAACATCCTCTCAAGTAGAGTCCATTATCAGATGAAGCATGGCTTCAGTTTTCTCACTCCATAAAGATTTCTTGGTTACCCTTTCGAGGCTTTTGATTTGCATATTCCGTTTGTTCATCATTTTTCTTTTTGAGTTTTTTCTTAAATAGCTATTGACTAGACTAGGTTCTGGGTCTTTATCATTTTCACATGTTCAAGTTATTAGTTTTTGAGGTTCTTGTTCCTGTCTAGGATATTAACAGAGGTTGTGTTTCTTTATCATTTCTACATGTTTGGTTTAGCAATGTTTTAGTTCTTGATCAGGGTTTTGATTTCTTGCCTAAGATAACAACAATCATTGACCTCTTTATTATGATTATATATGATGGGCTTTTTTTCAGTTATTGATTTGACATATTTTAATTGTATCCATTATAAATTAGTTTTTGTTTATAATTTTGTTAACCTTAACTTGTGATGTTGAAATTCAATCCGTTTTCAACTCTGATATGAGCAAATTAATTAAATTTTTATTTGGTGTAAATGAGAAAATATTTTAAATTTGGTGTCTTTTCGTACTTGACCACTTGTCATTCTTATAACTGTCAAAGGAAGTTTTCCTTACTCCAAGCTAGAATTTAGATTTTTTATTTATATTTAATTTATGTAATTTTAGGTATAATGGGTACAATATTTTGATGTCTCCTCCTGCTACATCTAACTATGCTTCTAATTCTTTTTAAGGGAGTGATTAGTTAACTTTGGGTGTTGTCCAAGAGCTAGGCATGATGGCAAGCATCGCTAGGCTTGTCAGGATATCTTCTCTTGCCCACATATGAAGCAGGATAATTGAATCAATGTATTAAACATATTCATCAATAAGGTTATCCATGAGGATTTGAAGACTGACTTGTATTGGAAGCGTCCCACACAGGTGTTACATGGGTCCTTATCAAAGGTTGAGATCTACATCTGTGATCACGGCCAGCTAAGCTGGTAAGGCACGCTTGGACACGTCACACATTATATGAGAGACATTGTTGAGGTGTGATGCCATATAGACATGAATGCAACTTAAAATGATAACCAAACTAAATGTACCTAAATATAATTGATTTTTTGCTAGCTTATTTGCTTAAAAACTTGTCAATTGTATTAGAAGTCATAAGTTCAAATTCTCTCACCTTTTAAAGTACTTTTTTTTTACAAATATTTTAAAATTAATTTCATATTAGTAATATATTAATCATTTTTTAATAATTACTATTTATTTTTAATAATATTTGAATTTTCAATTAGATGAATAATAATATATTTATTAAATTATTTTATTAAAAAATGAAAAAATTACGTTATTGAAAAATAAAAGAACAATCAATTAACTATTATAAATAAAAATTACACATAACTTTTTTATAGTATCTCACATATTAATCCTAAAATAAATTTTCAATTAAACCAAAACATTTAAAATAATTATTATAATTAAATATTATTTAACAATAATAAGGATGGTTATATAAGATAAAATTAATATTAAATTTTTCAAGTTTAAAATTAAAAATAAATTAAATATTCAAATTAATCTAGTATTACTTTTTACAATAGTTAATTGATTGCTCTTTTATTTTTAATAACATAATTTTTCATTTTTCACAATGAGATTTTCTTTGCTTCCTCTCTATTGAGCAGATGCTGGTGAATCTAGCTTCTTTTCCTTTGGTCTATGAAATAGATCATCCTCAAAGATAATATAGTTGTCGATAGCCAACATAGCTATGACCCCGGCCAAGATTGCTACTGGGCCGATTAACAGACTCCATTTTCTGTGAATCATCTTCTACTTATTTCAGTAATATCAACCTAAATGAACTGCAGCACTACGTAAGCAACGTTCTTCTCACTTTCCTTCACGTATCTCTTCGACCTTGATCCTCCACCATAACTTGGCATCCTCCCCAAGTACATAGGAGTCAGCATCAATCTTTGTTCTTCTAATATGGTCTTTGTCACCTCGAATATAGCTTCAAATCAAACACGAAGTTTTCAACAACTTGACCTGAGCCCCATTGAACGACTTTGGTCCCAGGACTTTGGTTTGAGCTACTCCTCCCTCAATTACCTGTTCAGGCCTAACAGTGCTTTTTATATTGTTGATGCTTTCCTTCAAGGTCTGAACTTCCTCACAATGCATCAAACACAACTTTTGCATCCTTCATCCATGCTTCCATAGGCTCCCCCATTGTGTCTTAAGCTTGTCTTGCCTCAGTTGTGAGTTGTCTTAAGTTAGCACTAGACGCAATCCTCTCCAACTTTGCAATCCGCTCCTCCACACTAGGAGAAGTACCAGTACCTGCAATTGTCCCTTCATGTGTAACCTCAAGCTCTATTAGTCGACCATTAAGGGAAGAAAATTTCACGAGCAACTCCTCTACCACCGTAAAGTGTTGTAAGAATTTTTCAAACATCTCAGCTCGAGCTACCACAGCTTGGAGCAAATCCACTTTATTAACTTGGGCTATCGCAACCTCGAGCAATTTCATACGATTCTCAAGTGCTTCAATGCACTTTTTTTTCATATTAGAGTTGTTCCACTTATTTACAAGCTCTATAATTTTTATTTTAAGCACCTCCATATTTACATTCTCCATGGATGTTGGCAAGTTCAATCTTGAATTCCTCCACATCTTATGCGAGTTTGTATTTTGACAACTAGGTACAAGAACAAATAAAATCCAAATTATCTTTTTATTTCATACCAAATAAATAATTTAATCAATTTTTTTATATCAAATTGAAAATTTACCCGGTATAATCATCATCCAGATTCTATAATATCAATTAGGTTTTCTCAAAATAGCTTTCGTCATTCTTGAATTGGTGCAAGCATGAAGCATACTGATGACGATATTAATATTGCTTGTCCTGCTTCAGGGTTATGCTGCTTCAGTTTTGTTGGATGATAAAAACGGCAACACCGACCATTCCATCGAGAAGCAAGTCATCCTCGACAAGACTTTGAAGGGTTTGGAAAGAATAGATATGATCAAGGACCTCGAAAATGCTTGTCCAGGGGTTGTTTACGCTAGATCATGAAAAACCCCACCACTCAGGATAGGCGCCGGTTTCCACAATGGCTAGAGCAATGAAACATCCTACCAAGGGTGTAATGCAGTCTCCAGGATTATGAAGAACTTCATCCTTCGGCAATTTTGAGGACCAACATGTTTGAGTTGTGGAAGCGAAGCGTGTGAGCAAGTCGGTATGAGCTAGCCCGATCCAAAGTGCAGCAAGACAAATTTGGGCTCAAACGTGATTGGACCATATACTGACAAGATTAGATTCAAGTTCTTTAGTTAGTTACCTTCGAAAGAATATTTTGCGTAGGATAGAGGCTGCTTCTTGTGAATATGGTACATTCGTCAGTCATCCAGTATTATTGCACTCTTGAAAGCTGCTGATTATGCTAATTAATCACCCAATAATACTTGTAAACGCCAATTTGGCCTGTCAAATTTTCTTGACAGGAATTCTTTGCTGGTAAGAGAAGGCGGTACTCTGTAGATGTTATGATTGTTGAGAGTACATTCTACAGATCCAAACTGATGATCGGCATCATTTAGTGTATTGTTTACGTAACCTGCTATTACGTATTTAATCCCCTTTGCATGAGAATGGTTGTCATTTTTGCCATTGCCACCGTCACAGAAGATCTAAGAAACGTCCATTAAATCTATAGGGTATTCTTTTCACCATTCAAGCATGCATGTAACCCACATGGGTTAGGCTTATTTCATTTTCCTTTCATTGTTATGTGGTCCAGTGATTTGCTTGCACGATGGAGGAGCCCATCATGTAAAACTTTCTATCTTGTGATGAGTATACGCTTTGATTTCCTTCTTAAACTGATTAAACAATATAGAATATTGAATTCAGAAGTCTTTGAATTTTCTTTATTCGTACATGGCAGAGGCCTTTCGTCAATGTGTACATAATTCATCTTTCTTCATCAAATTACTGTTTCAAACTTGGGTGAAGTTAAGAGGAAAACACAAGCAGAAAACTCCATAACTAGAAAATGGGTTTATTTATTCATTTTGGTTACATGGATTTAAAGGGTAAGAGGCTTAGAAAGACGCACAGTTTGGTTCATCAACATTATCGTTCAAGTGCATCACTCATTAATGGCTACCAACCATGATTATAAACGTTACTGCTGACTTGGGAAATCATGACAACAAATAATTATGGCTTTGTATTCACTTCAAAGATAAAGCCATAACATTATCAGTAGATTAACCCAAGTTATGAAAGATGATGGCTCTCCATTTATTGTCGAAAATATTATAGAGTCCCTCCAACACGTTTATTCTTGATGAATACATACATTATATTTTATCAAACAGTTTAGTATTTTGGTAAAGGGATTATTACAGAATATACTTTGTGGTTTGATGGCAGCAGTTAAGCTTAAAATTCAAAGGGTTTTCTGTTAACCCATTTACGCGAATGTAGACATAAGTTGTCTGTGTTCACATTCGGGGTTAGAAAATTAAGTAGGAGACAAATCATATAATAAAATAAAATAGATAGATCACCTGAAAACGCTTGCAACATCTCTTTCATTTCATTTCACAGATTGACGGAAGTCGAAAACATTGGCAGCTAATTATGGCTATATATAAACTAGTTGTACCAATTTATACATTGACCTTACTTCTTGTCTTCCCCATCTCAGTATTTACGTTTTCTTCAAGAGTAATTTTCTTTATCAATAAAAAGAATAATTTTTATTAAATTTTTTTACCCATTGATTTTATTCAATTAAATTTAGATAGATATATTTTTTATTTTAAATGTGTTCATTAAATTATAATAGAAAGTAGCTTCATAAAAATAATTAAATTATTAAAATTAATAATTTAAATTCAACTCTGTAAATTTCATTATATTAATAACTTGATAGGTGTATGAATCCAAACCAAAACATATTTGAAAACTTCTAAGGCTATCATTTATTATACCAAACGTTTGTTTTTTGAAGTTGTTGTTTTATTAAGGATTTTGGATGAGTTGTCTATTTGGGATCATCAAAACATCTTGTTGCAGATATATATATATATATATATATATATATATGTATATGTATATGTATATGTATATATAGAGATAGATTAGACATAAGAGGTCAGATGAGGGTCTTTGGTTGGAAGAGTTATTCGTGAAAATTGAGATGTCTTAATATGAACCTGAATACATGAAGAGGAGGGGGGGGATTATGATGATGTAGCATTGGACGATATGTTACCAACTCTCCTTGAAATATGAGTGTGATAGCTCTCCAGCCATCATCACTGACCATTTGTCATTTTATTTTCTGACCCATCTAAATTTTTCAATCTTCAACTCCCTCCAATATCCATTTATACCCACATTAATGGTAGATTGGAATATATGGGCCAAGATTACAGTTCTATGGATGGACATTTCCAACCACATACATACACACACATACAAGTCTTTGAATTTGGACTCACTATCAGTCATGATGACGATTGTTAGCGTAGTAAATAAACATTGTGTCATATTAAAAGATGGTTTTAGTTTTTGTCTTTCACTTAGTTTATTGTTATTGCAGCTTTGCCTTCCATGGTTCTTTTTTACTATTAATATTAATGTGCTTATAAGTTATAATGTATTTTAAATTCTTAAAAGATAATAAAAATTTTATTATCTTATTTATTATTTAGTTGATATATAATATTATAGAGTAATTCACATGTATGTATCGTATGAAATAATATAAAATGATTTTTCAGAATTCAAAAATAACCCCTATGAGCTTTCCATGGATTTTGAATATTTGATTTTCTGTAATTTTTTAATTGATCTTGTTTCCTTGTCGATGCAAAGTATTTATAGATGGAAAATCTAGAGAGATTACCATATTTATTGGCCCCTCTCTTGTAATGGTATTTTTGCAAATTTTTTTCACATTTTTTCTATTTTTGTAATATTTTCTAAATTTTGACATTTTTGTAATTATTTTTTCTTCCTAATTTTATAAAATTTCTTATAAAATTTTAAGAAACCTTAGTAATTTATCAAATTATTTAAATTTCCAATTCCTTTCGTTAATTAATATTACATTCATAATAAATAAGGAAAAATGAATAAATTTATCTTTAATGATGATATCTTGAATTTTAAAATATATCATTTAATTCGAAAGAAACTAGAAAATGAAATACATCTTAATTTAGAATGAAAAGGGTATAATTTATAAATTATCAAAAAAACCTAAATATATTTTAATCACTCTAAAAATGTTTGTTCGATATTTTTATTCAATAATTAGATATAACTTTTCTTTTTTTATTTTAAGAGTTATATTTATTGTTTTTTAAGTTAAAATATGAATTTTCTCTTTTAAATTATTTGATAATATGATTTTGATATTAGATTTCAGAATTTAACTATCATTTTATTTATTTTTCTAATTTTAGATTGAAAATTTTATCAAAATAATGATTTTACTAACTCTCCAGCTTTAAAATATTATATAAACAATCAACTATATTACAATTAATGTATAATTATTAACTACTAAAATAATTAACAATAACTAAAAACTATTTAAACAACTAAATTTTCATAATTTTTCTGAATAGAACCTAATATTATAATTTATACTTCAAATTTTAAGCTTTGTTCTTCTTATTTTATGCATATACAATAATTTTTTTATAAATTATTATAAAAAATTATGAATGAAATATATTATTCAAATTTTATATATTATTAATACATATAATATAATAAAAAAACTCGAGATGATAGATTAAACTGTCTCATAAAGATAAAATTTTATTCTAACTCAAAACTCGAAAGTAAATTTTTATGAGGGTATTTTCTTGTTATTCAAATGAAAAAAAAGAAAAAGAAAATTTCATTTCTTATTTTTTTTAGAAAATGAAAAATGATTTATCCAATATTATTAAAAAAAAAGAAGAAGATAATTATATATATTGGGAAAGTGATGCAAAGTAGAAAAAATTAATTAAAGGATAATAATGTATTTTGGTGAAGAATGATATTAAATGGGATGACTAGGTCTTAAAATAGGAAGTGGCATTAAGTGGAGGCATGGACGGGGCAACGACCCCAGCCATATGACACCATGAAGATGTCAAGACGTGGAGAATGCAATCCCATGCACATCACATAAACTAAACTTGTGTCCTTTTTCATTTCATGGGTTTTTGGATATTCACTTGTCCTTTTACAGTGACGATTGTATTTGTACTTTTAGTTTTGTTAATGGTGCTCTGTGCATTCCTACATTAACCTTTTCAAACTTTGAAAATGAAATTTTTAAGCATATTTCGTAACTCGGGTCTATTTTTTATTTTTTTTAAAATGAATTGACTTCGTATTTAAGTTAATATCAAATGAATCGTAATCATAAAAAGTTAGTAGAAGAATATCATCGAATAAAAGAAGCAGATGTTATTGTAATCTATAGACTTCAAGAATGTTGGATATATAGATGTATATTTAGTTCTACATTTTGTTTTTAAAAAATTAATTGACCTAATGTTTAAATGAATTGTGATGGTGAAAAATTAGTAGAAAAATGTTATCGAAAAGGAGAAGTTGGTGTTATAATAATTTATAGATTTTAAGGATGATGTATACATATATTATTATTATTTTATAATTTATTGAAGTGTATATAATTGATAAATATATTATTTTATTTAAAGTATTTATAAATTTAATAAAGATAAATAAAATATAAAATATGTGAACATCAAATTTAATAAATATTAAAAATAAAATATTTAAGAAATATATATATATATATATATATATTATTTTTCAAACAAGTAGCAGAAGTTGGTTTTGGTTGGATAACAGTTAATATAATTCAGTGAAGAGCAGAGGTGATATTAGGTACATCATTATAAGGTTAGGACTAGAACCAGCTAATGAAAATGTATATGTAGCTAAATCATGAGAATGTGAAGTTACACCATGCACATGTTCTCTACAGACTACTGTATTTTATAGAAAATTAATTGATTAATTATGGATTAGGCCACAAATGATAATATCCCGACCGGGGATTGAGTTCTGGTTTGGCCGGAATCTCGTACTGGAAGTTGTCCGTAACAAATGGTTCTTCAACCCTGTCAGGGTCAGACAAGTTAGGACTTGGGTGGCTTGATGTTGCATCTTCTAGTCCTAGTTCATTCTCCAAGTAACGTAGCCACTTATTGTGATCTTCTTCCCCTTGATATTCATCTCCCATACTTGGCCTTTGACAGTAGCTACTCTCAGCGTTATTGCTAACAGGTAAAGAAGAATTCAATCCATCTAACATGTTCCAAAAATCCAAATCCGACTCAAATGGGATCTCAACCGCCGCTGAAATATCTTGATCGGTTTCTGGTTTGTTCACTTCTTCTAGTGTATTTCCAACGATCTCATACGGTCCTGAAAAGTTGAACAACGACCCCATAATTTCATCATCTTGCTTAGAAGGATCATCAACTTGACTACTGTAATTTGTGACGTTGGAATTATTGGAAGAAGAAGTAGGTGAGCTTGTCAATTCTTTAGCTTCTTTCTCTGCCGGTAGGGTATCCAGGACACGGGTCTTCTTGGTCAAAGAGCCATGCTTCCGTTGATCCTCGTGATCAGCTCTCTCGCCACATGACATGACCGTGGTAGATGAAGAGGACGATGAAGAGCTTGTAGTAGTTGAAGATACTTTCGGATCATCATCGTTACAGTGCTTCTCATCTTTGAACGACAACCTTTTCTTGAGATGAGTGTTCCAAACATTTTTGATCTCATTGTCCGTTCTACCCGGTAAATGGGATGCAATCTTTGACCACCTGAAAATGCAATGCTTTTGATTCAATGAAACATGGTACCCATGAAAGCGACATCAAAAACTTACGTGTATATGCCTTTAAATTCATTGACTTAATTATTTATTTTGATTTTTTTGGGGTTAGGAGTTTACCTGTTTCCCAAAGTTTGGTGCAATTTAATTATGGTGTCCTCTTCTTCTTTGGTGAAGTTCCCTCGCTTTACGTCTGGCCTTAGGTAATTAATCCATCTCAAACGACAACTTTTCCCGCATCTTAACAAGCCTACAAAATCAAAACACCATCTTCAATTTACTATACTTAATAATATTATAAAATCATCAATAACATATAATTATAAATATCTATTAAAAATCAATACATATGATAATATTATTGATTGTTTCATGTTTCATCATCATCATAGGCATATCAAATTCAATATCAAATTCGATGATGCAACCAACCTTTGGTTGAAAGTTTCTTTCCTATCCTTTTCCTGTTTGATTTTCTACATGATTAAGTATGAAAAGTCCAAGCTGCGTGTTAATTTGGACATATAAAATATGTGGTTTAGCTCTGTTTCAAACCCCCTACTATTCTTGAGTTCGTCCATTTATGTATCTTACAGGGTCAACGAGTGAAGAAGTTGAGCTGCCTGTGGCTCTATATCAATTTTAGTCATTTTAATTCATAAAGATGTACATAATAATATAGGTAATCTTATAAGCAAGGAAACTAGTTTTGCTAAATAATATATTATTGTTTTCATATAAAGAAATCATAGATACGGTGAGTGCATATATGGAATAATCATTAAAGAGGAATGAATGCAGTGTTGGTGTTTCTATGTATGACTTCATAAAAGAAGATAAATGGTGAATAAAATAAATAAATAAGAATTGGGTTTGACGATAATGGCGTTAGATTTTATTAATAAACGTTTCAAACTTGTCCTCCTTAGTCCCTCTTCGTAATGTTTGAGTTTAATGGTCAACACCCACTCAAGACTGTTGGATTGAGAAGCATGTAGATGGGTTGACAGGAAATGTTTGAAAAAAGGTAATTATTAGGGGAAAACACATGATTAATCAAGATTAAGGGAGGATTATCATTCGGAGTATGACCCGTTAAACAATATTATCTTTGTATTACCACGAGATAAATCAGTCGGCCATCGGAAATAAAAGAAAAAATGCAGGATCAAGAAACAGAGAGAGAGAGAGAGAGAGAGGTGACCAGCTTGTTTAGGGAGAGCCCTCCAATTTTCATGTCCATGTTTCTGAATGAAAGTGATGAGCCGTAAATCTTCAGCAGGACTCCATGGTCCTTTCTTCACTTGACTCTTGTCGCAGCATGGTGCGCGTCCTTTACCCATCTTTCAAAAGCAACAACACTTGGCTTATTCTCTTTCAGGCTGATTTCCCTTGTATCTATATATCAATCACATGCACAAGAGTTAAAGAGCAGAGAGAGACTCATTGTCATTGCCTTGCTCTGTTCTTATACAGGAAACCTAACCGGGTCACTCGTACATATAGAGGGAGAGAGAGATGGCTGAAACCACAAGGTTCATGCCATTAAGTAGGATGCGACATGGAGCAATAAATAGAAGGAGATCCGCTAAATATTAGTAAATATTATTATTTTATTCTTTACGATTTAAATGAGATGGACACCCATTTTATAATCATTTTTCATTTGATTTCATTAATCAATTTAAACCCTTCAAATTCTATATTTAACCCACAAATATAAATATTAATCGACCAATCATTCCTCAGTATAGTGCATTAGAGAAGCTTATTTATTAAATAAATATTTTAAGATAAATTAATAATATATCAATCATGTCCATAATCATACGTAATATCATAATTATACTATTATAAATTTGTTACAACTATGTTAAATAAAATTAATACTTCTAAATAGTTATCAATTATGTATTTATAATTAATTAAATATGAAGAAAAAGAAATAAAAAGAAGTTTAAATACGTGAAGAATCACAGTTGTGGACATGGGATAATAATCTAAGTCGTCCGCTTGATCACGAATAACATCACTCATTATCTTGATGATGTAATCCGTTGATCAATGGAAATATGCAGTTGAAAATTCAAAAACAAAAAAAAAATATGAATACTTTTTCAACAATATCATGTACAAAAGCAAGACCTGTTCATATATTAAAGGGGGATAAGTGAGATATAATGGCAGCTTTGGTAAGTCTGATAATGGGATCTATTGCCATTTTGGGTGATTTTGTGGAGTATTTGATTGGATTGTTAGTTAAAAAGTCGTAGCTCTGACTTTGATATTGAGATGTCATCTTCTTCCTTCCTCATAACTCTTTTATTCATGATTTCCAATTACTATTTTTCATCTTAATTTCTCCCGATTTGGGTATTTGTTAGATTTTTCTCTATTTTGTTCCAAATTCATACTATTAATAATACTATCGAAAAAGATCACAGCTTACAAATTGATTGACGGAGTTAAGCTCCTTTAATTGCAGTTTGATGTGAATCTTTGAGATTAGAGATGGTGGGTATAATGTGGAATTCGTCCTCCAGCATGCACCATAGGTTATAATAATCGGATTGCTAGTGATGTTCAAATGGAAAGAGTAATTAGGTAGCGATTAATGATGTTAATGAGGGTATTAGCATTTTGCTAATAGAAAGAAAATCGTCCTGGCTAAGAAAAATCACATGTTTTAATAATACGTACTCTCAGTATTCATTACAAAATTATGAACACGACATAAGAGCTATCATTTTTTGTTTCCATGCAACTATACAATTAATACAAAAAACAAAAAACAAAAAACCTTACAATTAATTTAATTAAGAAATTAACTGTAGGACGAATTCAACCAAATCTCTTGTACCTAAACAAGGCCCGAACACTTGTCATTTCCTGTTTCTAAATGATTTAAATAAGTATTAATATTTACAAGTATTAATTATCCTAAATAAATTAAATTATAATTAAAAAATATTTTAAAAGGATGGAGATTTTGAGATTAATAGAATATTTGTATAATTTATAAGAAAAGAATCTAAAAATTGAATAATTAATTTTAATGGGTACCTAACTGATAATCTCATTTGTCGTTGATTTGTTTGTTGTCTACCTAATTGAGAATGGGGTTTAGCAATATGCATGGAATTCGTGAGATATATATATATATATATATATATATATATATTGGAAAAGAAAGAAAGTGTGAAGTGGAGGTGAATATAATTGGATTTTAACTGGGAAATCAACCAGATCCAACAAGTGAAAACTAGTGAATTAATTATATTAATTAACATAGTTATAATATTCTACATTGAAAATGGCTGTTACCTAATTTTGTCTAATTTTCATATATCCCCATAAATTGAAGGTCCCATGTCTTGACAATCTACAAGTTCATCACCAAATTAAGACCTAAACCATTTTGCACTCCTATAATTTGAAGATATGTTCAAATTAGTAAATAATTAACAACGGAGACGTACTTAAATTGAATCTTCGTTGGTAAAATTCTTTTTAATTTGAATTGGTTTAAGAGAGGTGCTAATTAAATGCAGATTTTATTTTAATAACCAGAATATTCTAAATTAATGAGATTGCAGTCTAAATAAAAAACAAAGATGCAGAAGGATCCTGATGGTAATTGTCGCAATCTGATGCAAATAATTTACTGAATATTTGAGTTGGGAATGTTGTAAGATTCATGTAAGTCTAGGGATTTAGGTCATCCACCCCGATTAATAATCAAATATATTATTAAATAATCAGCAGTTTTTGTTTTCAAGCAAAGCGGTGCATCATGCAATCTTTACAAAGTCTAACAAAGTCTACCCATTCGAGAATCACTTTTTTAATATAAAGCCTGATGATTAATTATTTATATTTGGTCCATTTATTTAATCCTTTTTTTTTCCCTTCAATATCTAGATAGTCTTTTTGTTAGGGAAACTAACATAATAAAATGGGTTTTTTTATTTTATTTTATTTATTTGTTTTACCCGTTTGAGTTACCTAATCTTGACATGCATCGGTCGCCCTTTGGTTAGTAGCTCTCACTAACCATCAAAGACTTTTTATGACCACCAAACTATCCAAGTCTGAGATGAGAAAGGGAAAGATACATGCAATCCATTTGTACACTAATTAATCTTATATAATATTCTTTGTTTTTTTATTTAAATTATATATTTTTTATATTTATTACTATAGTATTTTATATCTAATAAAAATTAATAGTTATTATTATATTATTAATGAATTTATAATTATATACAATAAATTCATTTATTTTGAAAAATTATGAAGAGGTAATTAAATAAATGCGATAAAGCAAAATATAACATGAGCATGACGAAGAGATTATGTGTGAATGAAAGACAAAACAGATGAAACTACAAGTGGAGTGACCTGTTATTGTTTGACAAGTACATGCATATTTTGGTAGTTCCTTGAAGATGGTGAGAAGAACTCAGTTACACGGGTGCTTGGATTTTGCTGTGCAAAAAAATATATTTAAATACGCAAATATTGTTGTCATTTCGATGACTAATTAACCCATCTTTGATGTACTCTTTTCAAAAAAAATGACTTTCAAATCATTCTCAGCTTTGACATCAACCCCTTAGATTTCTCCACGCTGATTGTTTGTTTTCATCAAGATTTTTCTAAATGTATGTGAACGTTGAAACTTTTTTGGAGACGGGGGATGAAAGCTGCTTTCATATTCAGTACTGGCCATGGCTTGGCTTTCTTTGTGTTAGTTTTCAAGTGAGGTTGGCAGCCAAAAAGCGAGCATGCCTAATGTATATTTGTCCTGCTTGTCGCTAAAAATCAATTCAGGTATGAATTTGGACATCCTACCAACAATCTAAATACCCCCCTCACCAGTTACTTCAAATGGGTTAATTAGTGAAAGTAAATAAGAAATAGAGGGGTAGCCATTGGAGCGTGCCCGATAATAACGTGAAACTAAAATTCAACTTTCCGCTCATAGGCATGACCTATTATTTCATATGGCTAAATTAGAGCCGTCTACGTTAAAATTAAAATTAAAATTAAAATTAAAATAATGAAAAGGGTTTTTAAGATAATTATTAATGTATGAAAATCTAGAAGTGGAAATTTCAACATGTAAAACATTAATATTTAATTGCATGCCAAAAGTTGATGAATTTGGTAACTGTTTTGCCAAACAAACTAATTTCTACAGCAATCAACTAGACACAAAATCAACTGTTTGGTGCATGTCTTTTAACTTACAACCCTCCCAAACCATATATATATATATATATATATACATACACACACACATATAATCATGTGCACCAAATTTCATCATCTTTATTCTTCTAGTCTAAGCATGTATGCATCGGATCAGATGTTCACGTAATTAAAGCAACTCATCATCTTCGTACACAAAGAAAGGCACCCCATTTCTTCCTTCAAGTTATTGAATTCTTCATGCGTTTTAAAGAAAATATTAAAATTAGAAATTCATATTATTCAGGAGATTGGTTTATATCATAGGCAAATAAATTAACCTTTTTGGATATTCATATGAATTGAATGCATTATTATTATTATAAGATTAGAGTATATGTATCTTCTAAAATCCTACATAAATAATATAAAAATTAATTATTCTTTTCATCATAAATTGATACCTATATTTTTCATTTCATAAAGATTAAAAAAAATTAATTTATTTTATTTTAAAATTTAAATTTAAATGCATTATTTCTATTATATTTTTATGTTTAATTACATGAGAAAAATTATTTTAGTCAATTTTTTAATGTTCAATATAACTAATTAAAAATACAATAAAAATTTAATACATTAATTATTTTAATAAAATAATTAAAAAATTAGCAATCAATTTATTTATATTTTCTATTAAATTCATGTATCTGCGTACTTCTTTGTAAATATAATCAAATATATATTTTTTATTTTTTATTAAATATTTTTTTGTAGCACGTGTGCAAATGGCCGAATGATGTCAGCTTAATGCTACCGCTACAAATGAAAATAGCAACAGATTTTACGCTACTCGCTCTGCTGTTGAATATTATTTATGAAATTAACTAGGGGATTTTTTTTAAAATTACTGTGTGGTAGGCTATTGTTTTAACTTTGATAATTATTACTTTTTTTATAAAAATATCATATTTTTTAAAATAATATATCAATTCAAAATAGAAAAATATTTATTCAAAATTTTCATAAGATTTTATCAACCAAATATAATCTTAATCAAATATAATTACATAAAATAAATATAATTTAAATTATCTCATCACATTATTAATAAAAAATATATTAACATAAATTATAAATGTTGTAAAAAAATATGTGAAATTTTTAAAAAATTTGATTTCAATAATAAATTCTTTTAAATCTATTTTTTATAAAAATAATTTTTAATAATAATAAATATTAATAATAATAACAAATATTTTTATTTTTTAATAATAAAGAATATTTTGCAGTTTTTTTATTTTTGATATTCTTTAAATTTTTATTTTTAATATATAATATATTACTTTCTATAAAAATATTCTTTAAAATTAAAAATTATTAAAATAAATTATATATTTATAAAAAATATGTAAAATTTTAAAAAAAATTGATTTTAATAATAAATTCTTTTAGATCTAGTATTCTTTTTATAAAACTATTTTTTAATAATAAAAAATATTTTATTTTCTAATAATAAAGGATATTTTGCAATTTTTTATTTTTGATATTTTTTAATTTTTAATTTTTTAATGTATAATATGTTACTTCCTATAAAAATAGTTTTTAAAATTCAAAATTATTAAAATATAAAAGTGTATTATTTTAAATTAATATTTGAAAAATTCTAATTTACAAGTTGAAAAATTAAGTTATGCTCTAGGTAAATGTATTACTTTCAATACCTGTAAGTACACATATTATATATAAAAAATATATACATTAACTTTATATTGAAAATTGACAGTACAATACCAAAAGCAAGAAAATAAAAATCCTTTATAGATATTCTTTTTAATAAAAGTAAATAATTATTAAATCTCAATTGATCTTTTTAAAACTCAAATGTCAAAATTATGATACAAACTATAACAAGATCATAAAGAAATTAATAAAAATAAATCAATACCAAAAGTATTGACATCTCAATAAAGTTGAAATATAATGCAATTCTAATTTAAAATGAAAAAGCAGAAGAAAAAAGATATTTACCATTTGAGTAAAGTTCTATCAAAAATCTAAGTAATACTAAGTTTCATTTCTACATATCCTATAACCTTTGCCTCAATTTCTCTACTCCAGCAATCTCTTGTCTGGTTTTCTCTTTTTTTTTTTTACTTTCATCTCTTCAATTTGAGAAGCAAGAGAGAGAAGGAAAAAAAATCAAACACAATTTTAATTAGATAAAAAATAGAAGCAAGATCATAGATCTAATTATATTTTTCATTTAAAAAAGTAATCATTATAGTTATCCTAAAAATTTAAGTAGAAATCAAGAATAATACATTGCCAAACAAATATAATATGTAAGAAAGACCGAATGATACGATTATAAAAGTAAAAAAAATAACATATGAAATATATATTTTCCCATCAGCAGAACTCAAATCCCTAATACCTAATCTCTTCAATTAGTTTAACTTTCTAATTTCTTCAAGTTTTTTTTTTTACATTTTCTTTTTTTACCTTTACAAAGAAGAGTTTACGAGGAGAGATAAAACATCTAAAAGAAGAAAAAGAAGATTACAAAAGAAGAAGAAAAGGAAAGAGAAAAATTAAATGAAAGATGAAGAAAAAAGAGGACTAGAGTGAAAAAGAAAATAAGAGGAAAGAAGAAAATAGAAGGTTAAGATAAAAAAAAAAGATGAGAAAAAAGAAGGATATAAGAAATTGAAGAAAAAATCATGGTATGATGAGATATTGATGAAAAGTAAGTATTTTTTAAAAAAAACTGTCACACCCCAGCCCATACCTGGAGGAACATGCTCCCGTAGCATACGCCATGACCGTCCTTCGGGAAAGCCGTTACGTACACTACCAGGGATACGTCCTATTTCAAACCTTTAGACATTCGTATGGGTACAACAACCTGTGTTAGTGGTGAAACAGTGCGTAGCGTGGCCTATATACATACATTCATACAACAATCCCTGGATAACATAAATCCAT
>CANYBF010693497.1:0-13431 GCA_948192965.1 Dalechampia spathulata
CCTGCCATGGCGAGGATTACAAGTAACACCAACCCAGTTGCATGCAGAGGTAGCTTTAGACCAGTTGGTCGTCAGAAGATTGCCAGGATCAGTAATGATATGAGATTTGAATGCAAGAAGAGCTTCTGCATCAGTAGTGACATTTGTTGCTGTATGGGCTAAGCATTCCATAAAACTATGAAACAGTATTAACGATAATATGAAGAAGATGAGGCAATTAGCCACCATTACTTTCCCCATGATGACGAGTTGAGGATAATGGTAAGTGTGGTTTTATAGCAATATGAAATCCATCCAATAAAGGCAACTAGGCAACCCATGACTTGTGGAAAATTATGCTCCATGTCATTCACCTGTTCATCCCGTTAGGTTTGGAAATTCAGATTTTAACGAAAAATGTGTGCAGAGTTCTGCCGTTGAACAGCGATTAATTAAAATCTCATCTTCTTGATGACATGGAAGTCTTCCCATGAAACTGTGGAAAATTCTCTGAATCTGCTTCTTAATTTTCAATTTTTCTATTGTACAACCTACTTGACCTGCTAATTAATAGATTCACGTTTTTGACACCATATATATGTATATATAATATTTGATTTGTTTAAGTTTTTCAGCTGGTTGAATAAAAAGTTTTAAAAATTTTAATTTTAGATATATAATCTATAAATTCATAATCATATAAATATATAAAAATATTTTTTGATTTAATTATTAATATATAATCATATATATTCCTGAAATATAATTTTTTATTTTAAATAAAAAATTAAATGATTTATTTTATAATCTATATTCACAACAAAAAATGTGGGAGATAGCGACAGCAATTTACCGTCGCTAAAAGGGTATTTGCCGTCGCTATATCATATAGCGACGGATTTAGCGACGGCAAAATTCCGTCGCTAAACCATTTGACGCTAAATTAACCGCGACGGATTAGCGACGGCTTAGCGACGGAATATGCCGTCTCTATTTAGCTACGCAATAGCGACGGAATTTTCCGTCTCTATTCCGTAGCTATTTAGCTACGGATTTGCGACGGAAATGTTCCGTCGCTATTTAGCTACGGAAACATATCCGTCGCCAATCCGTAGCTATTTAGCTACGGATTGGTGACGGAAATGGTTCCGTCTCTATTTAGCTACGGAAATATATCCGTCGCCAATCCGTAGCTAAATAGCTACGGATTAGCGACGGATATATTTCCGTCGCGAATCCGTAGCTATTCCGTCGCAATTATTTTAGCGTCAAAAGGTTTAGCGACGGATATTTTCCGTCGCTAAATCCATCGCTATTCAAGATAGCGACGGCTAATACCCCTTTAGCGACGGATATTTTCCGTCGCTATTTCCAATTTTTTTTGTAGTGTTAATACAGGTTTATAATTTAACAATCTTCGATGTACTGCCAAGTACTTATTTAAACATTTGCACGATTAACTTTAAAGAAGTCCATAATAATAATTACCACACCGAAGTATCTGGTCCTGCTGCTGCCACTAATGATTCTCCTCCGTGGCTTTGCTCGTTCCTACGTTTATCAATTGACAAACGCTGAGTATAAAACTCAGTGGTGGTATAACAATATACAATTGATAAAATGATACAGTTAAATAATTTATATCATTTAATTACATGGCATTTCTAAATCATGGTATATGCATAATAAGAATTTCTTTGCCGCATATTTAAAACATTCAGAATAATGTCATGCATAATTATTGACATTTATTATAAAAATACGTATTAATGAGAATGCTTTTATGCAATGCATTCTCCCTCTGATCCTTATTTCATTCATATGCGCATTTTTTGGGCTTCAATAAATTATCTCTGTAATTCTTTTCATATGAGCTCATTTTCCACATATCCTTTCCATTTCTTGTGAATTTTGCTAGCATATTATCATACTCATTTAATTCCCTGAGGAATTAATATCATTTTGCCCGATGAGAAACATAAAATATTTCACCGCCTTATGTCACCATGCGATGTCATGCTTTGAATCATGCAAATGAAATATCTTTATGAAATGTATTAAAATTATATATTTAAATTACGAAACCTTCACCTCATTAATCAATTAATGATCGAGGATTCTCTATTTAATAGCACAAACCTGGTTTGTCTTTTTCCTGATTCCTAACGTTCAACGATGCGTGAATATTTTCCTCTGAATGACCTATTTAAAACAAATGCATAATAATATCTTAATTAGAAATTAAATTGATTATTTATTCTAATATATTTTATTTAATTTTTTTTACTTACTAAACATAAATCGATATTTTATAAATGTGGAGTTTAGCCAAACGTATATCCTTAAAATTAAACTTTAATAATTAAATAGAAAGCTTTAATTCACTAAATTTTCTTTATTTTGAAAATTATGTTATCAATAATAAGACCATATTTCTTAAATACCTCTTTGCATTTCTAACTTAAACTATTAATTTTAGCTATACTATTCTTTTTAAATTCTTATTATTTCTATTAGTATATAACAACAACATGTTTTCTATTTAAACTAATTCATAAAGCTTATTTTGGATATATTACTCAATAAATAAGAATATGAAGAGTAACCCTTAAATTTATTAACATATTAAAAATAATAATTCCTTAATATATTAATTTAACAAAATAATTATAAAACATTTTTCCCTTAAACAATAAATTATGGAAACTTCAAATTCTTAAAAATAATAGCTTAAATTTTCTTAAATATTCTATATGAATATCATTAAAATCTTATTTAAAGAAATCTATTAATAACATAATGGAAATTAAATTTACTATTTTAAATATCTTTATTTATAATCAAAAACCCATTTAATTTAAAATATCAATTAAACTCTAACTTATTGAAGTCTATTAATAATACAATTGTAAATTCAATTTACTATAACAGTAAATCATATACTATATTATAGCCCCTTAAATATAATCATAACCCAAAATTAGTTTAAAATATAAATTATTTTAATATATGTACTTCTTAATTCTAATTATTGAAATAACTTTAATACCAAATGTCATAAGTAATACAAAATTTAGTTTTAAATTTATTATAAATATATTTATATATCTTTAACTAAAAAAAATTTCTTAAATCCTTAAAATCATAACTTAATTTTCTCAAATACTCAATTAAGATAGTAATTAAAAATCTAACTTATTTAAGTATGTATCTATATTTAGTCATATGTAAATGTAAATTAAATTTACTAATAAAATCTATATATATTTCCCCTATTTTTTTCAAAATCATAAATCAACTTTTATTGAAATTATAAATTTATATTAACATATGAACTTCTTTAGTTTAATTATTTAAATCACTTTATTTCTAAAATCATATATATAGCACAAATAGATTTTTATAAATATCTATTTTTTATAAATGTCTATTTTATATTTAAGCATAAATCTATATATATATATATATATCTTTATTCTATTTATTTAATTAACTTAATTACCAAAATGTTAACAAAATTTATTATACATATATCTTATTTTAATTATTAACTTTTACTATTTATAGAACAATACTTTATAAATATACATCAACACCTTTCTAACTTTAACTTTCTTAAATATGAAATTTCCAACACAATTTATTTTGATATTTAAATAGCTTAAAATAAATATTGGTATGCCTATTTACCATATTTCTTTGTAAAATACATGTTGAAGTCATTAAATCTCCCTTTTAAATTTTAATATATATTATATTTATATATATATAAAACCACATAATATCATAAACTTAAATTGTTAAATAATAAAACTATAAACTTAAATCATAATTCTTAGCTTTTGTTTAAAATTAATTTTTAATAATCATTAAAAAGAAACTTATATGTTAAACTTGATAAGCTTAATCTACCTTTCCATAATTAATCAAATTAAACTATTATCAAATTAATTTGGCTTTTGGCTTAACAAAACAAACGAATTAAAGCATGTACCATCTTTTGATTTTTGGCAAAACTTCATCTTCCTTTAAATTAATTTAACCATTTAAAACGCACCCACATGTAGCCTATTACACGCCATTTTAATCCCAATATACTTTGAAAATCCATCAATTTTTCGGCTATAGTTAAACCATATCACATTCAGTAAACAATTCACCAATTCTACCTTATATTTTTCTGTAAAATTCCAGCATCAATAAACCAGAAGAATGTTATGAATTTAAACTGCAACAATTCGGAATTCATTAACCATCACAACTAACCACAATCTCACTTAATCTTTTCGAAGTAAAATCAATAATCTATCTTCAAAAATGTAACAAAACTCAACCCAACATTAACTCTATTCTATCAAACTAAAACAAAACATCCAAAACATGAATCAATTTCGCCATTAAGCTACTTCAAAAACTCACCTTCTAAATAACCAACAACTCAATTCCATCCGCATATGCCTTTCCTAATTTCTGTCCAACCAAAACAAATCAACCAATTTTCTGAAATTCAAACATCAACTCACGCAATAAACTAAAAATTGTCTCAGTTTGGAATAATAAACCATCACAAAAGCAACGAGTTTTGCAGCTACCTTTAGAACCACTTTGATGAACGAAAAGAGGAGGAACATCAGCTGCGTTTAGATGAAATAAGAACAAGAAAACGCAACCATAAATCTTCCACAGATTCATATCAAGAAAACTAAAGCAAAAGAGACAGTAGAAAACAATAAGAAGAATCGGTTATTATTATAAACAAAAATAGCAACAAAACCAAAGCAACAGAGAATGATTTATTTACCATTTGATACGCTCAAAGAAGGTTTTGATTTAATGAAAATGAAACTTCTTTTGAACCATCAACAGCCAGAACAAAAACGCAGCTTTCTTCAGCAGGTTTTGAATTGCCCATGAAGTAAAATAAAAGCCAAGAAGCAATCGGTTTAAAGGAAGATAAGATGAAGTAGGAAATTATTAATAGAAAACAAAAATCTTTAATGAAGAAGGTGAGGCAGTTGAGAGAAAAACAAAACTGATTTGAAGGAGAAGGAGAAGAAGTGGCGGATGAGAAATGGAGAAGGATAAGGTAGGGTAGCAAACTTTCGATGAAATGACCCTTTTACCCTTAGACTAAAATTATTGCCTTAAGTTATATAATTGATTCTATTGTCCTTATTTTCTTTGCCAATATGACGTGATTTTCCTCCCCAAAAATCCATTAAAAATCTATTTAATAAAATCATATCTTATCCTCCATTAATATTAATTATCTAGATATATATTTATTTACTTAATTTCTTAAACTCCAAAATTCTAATTTTACTTAAAATATCTTTTCTTAATCTATTTTACTTATTCTCATAATTCATCACCTAACTTAATTCTAATAATTCTTATTCTACAATTTTTACTAACCTTAACTATGAATAAAATAAATATAGTTATAATATTTTTATTTTACATTTATTTAATTATAACTTTATTTATAAAATTATACATATTCGTCTAATATAAAGTAAATATAATGTGATAATTACTATTCTGAAATTTTATAACATACTAAATTATTTCTACTTAATTTCTAAGAAAATTTACTGATTTTTACTCGCTTACATCATAATTCATAATTATGACATCATAAATAATTTTTATGCCAAAAATTTCAAAATTCATATATACCTAGATAAAGTTAACATAAGCTCAAAAGTCAAAACCGTTTATTAAAATTCAATTTTTATAACTCTAAGATGAAGTTTGAGTACCATTTTCTATCACAGTTAGGGTTTGCGGCAGAAATTGAAATTTTCCATTTTGAACTTTAAATGCACTTTTTATTCACATAAGCACTATTCCACATTAATTTCATATCATAAACATAAATATTGCATTAAAACATTTATTTAAACATGCACAGTAATTCATAAAACGCAGGATGTGACAGGAAGAGTAAGGAAAGCAAAAGAAAATAGAAATAATAAGCCAAAAAAAGGCAAAGGATAATTGTTCCGCTATCATTAGGGGTGCCCAAAACTGGCCCTAGTGATACAAATGGCACTAGTAGTCATTCAAGCGAAGGTAGAATATTAAGTAACAGGGACTGTCGTTAAAAGCGTGGGGTACTCGAGCTGAAAGACCTACCTCTCGATCAAGAGCCAAATCAAAAATAAAAGAAAAATAAAAAGAAAAAGAATAAAAACCTTATGATCCTAAATCAAATCAAGCGTAAAAGTAAATTGAATTACTCACACTTCATGTCTAAGTAAAAGATCATGAATTGTGTTTTGTTTTCTAGTAAGGGTTTTATCTCATTGACTCATGTAATATTCTTTATTTAGGAATCTCTAGCCAGAGTAGAATGCCTATTGATGAATGAGTTTCATAAAGGCATTTTGGGAATAAAGATTATGGTACATGAAAAATCAAATTTAAGGCATGATCTAATATACTTGATTATGCATTGGGTTGGCATTAATCCATACTCAAACATAAATGGGATAGTGGATGGTGAAAGGAGTTTATTGCATGAAATTTGATATCGAAAGGTTGTAGTCAAAATAATGACCTCTTGACATTTGGGTAATCATGATGTGTGACTAGACACCTCTCTTGATTTACATATGATGTTATTAAATCAAGTTTAATAATATATTCATATGATGCCAAAATGTCAAGAACCCAAAAGATCGCACATTAAAAGTAAGAGGAATGATAATCATGAATGAAAATTGATAAAATAATGTTTTGTGGTTATAGGATAACCTAGATTTTTCATGTTCATTTAAAAGAGCATGAAAAGATCTTCGATTTAATACCAAGATCACTTAAATCTGATGAGTGGAGCTTAAGATACAAGTGATTTAAGATGACATATTCTATATGCATGTCATATGTAGGCTTGGACGTGAATTGGTCCATATGTGAGTGTCACATAACTTATTCATGTATTATAAGTCAGAAGGAAAGGGCATATGATTATCATGTACTTCTGGAGGTATTTTAAGTCATGCACATGCAAGTCACATGCCTGAAGCATGTGACATGCACATGTATATGACTTAAGTAACCTAAAAACCTAATTAGGTTTTGATGAGTTATCTGACACAACTTTTAGGGTTATAGAATAAGGAATTTTGGCTGCCTCCTTCCTCCTTTGTTTCAAGCCATTCAAAGCTTAAGAACAAGAAGATTAATTTAGTTTTTGATATGAGATCAATAAGAAAATCGAATTCATCTTTTCTTCATCTATTCTTTTCTGTTTGTTTTACTAGTCTCAAAAACAAAACAAGTAATATTGATTACTAATCATTCTTGTTGCTTGTGTGGATAGTTTAGAGATCCTCTACATTAGAGATTGAAAAGTTTGCTATAACTTTTCTGACGAACAAGAAAGAAAGAGATCTGCATAAAAGTAAGTTTTTGATCTCTTTTTTAATAATCTTCTCATTTATTGATGTATTCTATGAATGGGATTGCTAGATTCGATGAAATCAAGTGTTTTAAAAATTTTAAATTACATCTTCTGTTGCTAAACACGTTTTCATAAACCAACAGTTGATACTTGTGTATTAACTTGTAAATTATCATTTTGAATTAGGAAATTACTCTAACAGTAGTTTGATTCTAGATAGTGGTGAGAATATGACATCAATTAATGGAAAATCCAAAAATAAATTTAAATTATTGTGATGTTTTAGGAAGTTGGAAACTTACTTATTCTAAAGTGATTTCCGCTTTAAGCAGGAGCTATTAAATAGTCATTAAATCTCATATGTGAATTATATGTAAAAATTTTATTGAAAATTAAGTATAAATATTAATTATTTTTTATTATTTAATAATTAAATTTATTAAAATTAATATGTATCATCTAATTTTATATAAAAAATCAACACATAAATTATTAGATTAAAGGAAATAAAAAAATTATTAAAAAATTCAAATTTATTAAAATTAATTTTATTGTACTTTAATCATATAATAATATATAATTGCAAACATTATATGTTATAATATAATTTTAGATGATATATATAATGATACAAATAGAATTATATGTTATACTACAATTTTATTAAGATTAAAATTGTATATTATAATATAATTTTAAATAATATATATTTATAATAATATTTTATTATAATTAAAAATATTAAAAAATAATATAAATAATAAATTAAATAATTAATATTAACATATAACCAACATTCTTACCTTTAATAACTATTAAATTTCTAATTAAAGTGAGGGTATGATAAACATAACATCAAAGGATAGAAAATTATGTGAAATTCTAATATTAAAAGAATTTAGTCTAAAAGTTGAAATTAGATTAATAAGTAAAAGAATATTTGAATTCTAATTTATTTACTGAAACAATTATACCACGAATCTTTCTTTTTTATTTTAACTAACTACATTAACATATTTAAAACTTTATAAAATAAGATTTTCATGGATTGAAAATTTAAGTATTATTTATATTTGCATGAAGAATATTCATGTAAAAATTAAATTTATTTTAGAATACTTATAAAGATAAAATGTGATTATATAGACGATAAGGTAAAAAACTCTTTTACATATTATTTTTACCTGATTCTTTTACACATGGAAAATTGCGAATGGTCAAGAAACGCGAAGCAACTATAAGTAGCGATGACTTGGCTTTAACCGATGGTGCTGCTCGCATACACAATCAAAGCTGTTACTTGGCAGATTCTCGAACAAACTCAGAGACAAAACATCAAACACTTAGCAGGCAGTTACTTGGATCCAGTTTTCCTTCTTTCTTTTCTTTTTTTCCCAATCAAATGGATGAGCTCAGATCAGCTTTTGAAGACCATATTGAGCAAATGTCGGATCTCGTCCAGAAACTCTCATCGGAGCTCCGATCCGGCCTTCGACCCGCTTATGATAATTTCATCGGATTCTTTCACGCTATTGACTGGACGGTATATGCCTTCAAAAATTGAACTGCATTTTGAGTTTCATTTTTTTTTTCCTTTCGTTTGTTTGAGTATTGTGGTCGAATTTTTTGTGGTTTATGCAGGAGCCATGGTTAATGGGTTTAGTCGGGTTTCATGTAATGCTGCTGATATTAGCCATTTTTACAAGGAAACATATTAATCTCCAGATGTGCTTGTTTCTCCTTGCTTGTAAGTGTGATTCAACTGATTGTATATATAATCTGTTATTTAGAAAGTAAAGATTTGCGAAGAAACCAAAAAACAAAAAAACAAAAAAGACTTGCTTGCATGATTGATAGTGTAAGTTAATAATTTATTTCTCTGTTTAGAATCTTGAAGTTGTTCCCTTTAGTTCTACCCATTGTAGAGCCACGACATCTCATATTATCATTTTTTATATTTTAATATTCAAACACGAATGGCAGAATAAGAATAACTGGGGATTGTCTTTAAATTGTATTTGGGCTACGATTGGGGGCTGAAGAAATAAGTTGCAAGGATTAATGATGGCACAAATTACCTGTCCAAATTTACCATTACTTTCTTAGAGGAATAGTGGATTAGCTACTTTTAGTTGGCAAGTTTCATGTCTTATAGCTTTCATAGAATGATAAAAGAGAACCGAATTCTGGACCATCTGTTGATTTTTCTCGTTTTGTTCATCGCTGTTCCTATTAGAGTCCTTTTTCAGTTATGAAGCAATATGTAATTTTCGGTATGAAACAAAATTTTAGGCAATGAAAGATTTCACTAATTACAAATGATTTTAAAAAATTCTTTTCTCATCCAAACAAAATTGGTTTTTGCATTAGTCAGTTATTCACTTTTTGATTTATTGTTTTCTCTGGGGTTGACGGTAAACCATTTACGTCCTTTACATAGATACTGTTAGTTGACCTTGTCTGCAATGCATGCTTTGCATATTAATGAAGGGGGTGTATTCAAAGTGGTCCTTTCAAACTAAAGTTTAGGTGTAGTTTGGGTAAGAGAAACCTCAGCTGAAGTTACCATTAGTGATGTAAAGTCTGAGCTGCTGATCTTTCCCTTCCTGTTCTTTTTTCGCTCTTTGCTTTGGTTCCTTGTAAACTTCTGTCATCCTATATTTCACAATTTTAAATAACTGTATCATTTGAAAACTCATATCTATTTTGATGATATTTGTGTTGGAGAATCCTACATGAAAAAGATCTAAGGAGTTTGAGAGAGATATAAGTGGAGTAGATTGGTATTTAAGCACAAGCCAGTTGGTTTTGTCAAAGATGGTACTAACCCCATTAATGGCTAATGTTGTGAGTTTGCCCAACACTTGATTTAGCCTGTGGACTTTCTACAATTAACAAAAGCCACACTTCTGTTTTTCAATTAAGATTGAAGCCAAACTCTTGCTGTCATCTGCAACGCAAATAAGGAAGGTTTTACCCAGCATGATAAATTTGTGGATGTTATATGTAGTTGAGAAGTCAATGTCATTTCCAAAATGCTACCTCGTGGTTGCAGCCTTGTATTTGTATACTTCTTTGCTTTATTTTGTGCACATAAATATAATGTAGTTTATTACAGTGGGTGGTGTATACTTTGCTGAGAGGCTTAATAAAATTCTGGGGAAGAATTGGAAGAGCTTTGGAAGTCAGAACTATTTTGATCCACAAGGACTCTTTGTATCAGCACTCTGGTCTGGGCCTCTTCTCATCATTGCGATTGTTATTTTGGTCAGTAACTGTAGCACTCCCTCTCCTTTATTAGTCGCCGTTATGTGGTTTCTGCTTTTTTCGCTGATAAATGCTGTCGGGGATGCAGGTAAACACTCTCTTTTCCTTGTGTTATCTGATTGTTAAATGGAAAAGGGCTGAACTTAGACACCGGGCAAGGCTATCTCATAACAAGCAGGATTGATTATGTATTCTTTTTCTCCCCGTGAAATCTGAAGAGATGTATCTTCTTTTGACCTAGTTAGACAGCAGATATGTCTTTTTAACCATCTTCTTTGTTCCTGAGTTTTATATAGTGAAATTTGGAAATTTTTAGTTGGGTTCATTGTATACTAGAATGTTTTCTTTGTCAAGTTCCATGTGCTTCCCACTAGCATGGGTTTTTTCTTTTACATGGTGAATTTCAATTTCTCATTCCTATGTTTTGTATATGATGCAAAAGGCGCTTCATTCTATACCCTCTCAAGGTTATGAAACAGATTTTGGATTCAATTTCTAGTTCTCAATGGATGTTTGTTTGGATATTATTTTGATCTTCACGACCAACGTATATTTAACGGAATCAATAATTATAATCAATAAAGGTTTAAGCAAATCTACCATGACCAATATTTCCTGTTTACATCTAGGAAGGACCATTAACATTCATACTTGTGAATGCTTAAAATGTCTGCCATACAGAGGAAATCCAATTAAAGAAACAAATGAATTTATATTCGAGTTGACTTTTATGTCTATTTACGTAGCAAATTAAAACGGAATTTGTATATTGCGATCAAATTAAAGATGGAACTTATTCTGAAGGTTGGTAAATTATAATTATTATATTTTTTTATTTCTTAAAACAATAAATTAATTGATAACTCTTAATGTTGATAAATTTATTCTGGATAACTTATATTCATGATCTTTAAACCTTCTTTCTTATTCAAACTTCAATTTATATCTCTATTATTAAGAATTTTAAATTCTTAACATCTAATCTAATGCAGTAGTAAGGGATGCTAGGCATTTAGTATTTCAAGATTCATTACTAGGATCTATAGAAACAAGTTTAAGTGAGGGACCCATTTCATTTGATATATATCCAGACATGACGATTTCATTAAATGATAAAAATATTTTAGAAAGCATAGTATTAGAAGTAAAAACTCATAATTATAAAATGAAACAAGGATCTATACCTATAGCGTTAATATATAAAATTCACTATAAAGCAATGAATTCGGCATTTAGAGTAAAATGTAAACTACAGAAGATATAGGTAGAACATCACAATTACCCTCGGTAATTTATGCAACTTATAAAGAAAACGAACCTAAACCAGTTATACAAACATTGGTAAAACCTAGATTTTCGACATCAGATATACCAGAATTAAGTAGACACTTAAAAATGAAAGGAGTAGATTATAGTTCATCTGTACCACAAGCAGTATATAATCCAGTAGAAAATTATTTAAACCAACAGGTAGAACAAGTAGAACCATCATCACCATCAGCATCAGCTATAACTGAAAATATAAACAATATAAATAGAGAATTAAATGTAATTAGTAAAGATGATATTGAAGAGAAATTTTATAAGGAAATAACAAAAACTAAAAATTTGAGTAAATTAAATAAAATAGTTAAAGAGTATAATTTTGAGGATTTAAAAGAAGAATATCTTAATAGTAAAATTAAAATGAAAATTTTTAAATGGATTTCATTAAATAAAACAAAAAGTTTAAATCCTATAACTATTAGGGATAAACGACCAGAATGGATAGTAAATGATAGGGTAATTCAAAATGATTTCCCGCCTAAAACAATAAGTAAAATTATACATCAGGAAAAAGAAGTCGTTTTATCACCTTATAAAATTGCTAAAGATAATGATCAGGATAAAAAAATTATAGAACAAAATAATTTTAGTAATGCTAGTTTAATTTGTATAAGTTCAAAATTAAAAAAGATAGAAAATTTATTAGAACATAAAGAGGTAGAAACTAAAGGCAAAGAAAAAATTAAATCACACATATTTAAACCATTTCAAGTTTTGAGCACCAGTCAAACAGAATTTAAAAATAATTTCTTAGGAAGATTAAAAGATGAATTAAGTAAAATAGAGTCAACTTCAGAATCAACTAAAATTATGGCACCTGATACACCACAATCTAAAAATATAAACATGATAGAAGAAGAATCAGAATCTGAAACTACAGTAAGTGAACCAAGTTCAGAAGATATTAAACAGTTTGAAATAAACCCTATAGGACATAAAGAAATAGTAAGTAGGGCACTTGACCTAGGAATAATGGATAAACCAAATATAATGTCACAATTTAAATATAATGCTTCAACAGTATATGAATGGAATATATATGGACTTTCAGAATATAATATATTAAGTTTATTACAACAAATGACTATGGCAGCAAACGCATATAAAACTCAAGCTTTTAGTTCTGATAGGGCTATAGCTGAGATCATTATAGCAGGATTCACAGGTCAATTAAAAGGTTGGTGGGATTATCATCTCACAGATAAAGAACAATTAGAAATTTTAAATTCAATTAAAGTAAACGATGAAGGAGAACCAATTTATAATGAATAAGGAGATACTATTCAGGATGCAGTCTCATCATTAATATTAACTATATCATTACATTTTATAGGAGATCCATCACACTTAAAAGATAAAAATGCAGAATTATTAAGTAATTTAAAATGTAAAAAATTAAGTGATTTTCAATATTATAAAACAACATTTTTAACAAGGTTAATGTTAAGAGA
>CANYBF010693545.1:0-10144 GCA_948192965.1 Dalechampia spathulata
AATATATATATATATATATATATATATATATATATATATATATATATATATATATATATATATATATATATAAACAATATGATTAATCCTATGAACCATAAAAGAATTATGTTTGCTTTATGTAAATGGAAAAAAAATTGACAAAGGTATACATCTCTATCAACTATATTTATCTCTTTATGTATCATCCATAAGTATATATATATAAAACAAGTTGATTTACCACTTTCTTCTTTATTATTTAAGAAAGGTCATAAAATTTTATTCAACGTAATCTTAATAAATATAACCATTTCAACCATTCAATAGAAAAGTTTTGGTCATTTAAATCAAGATTCAATATGAAAATTGTTTAGCATAAGGTTCAAGTGATTAACACCATTTTAAATAAGATTTGAATACTTAGCTCACAACATGCATATGAATTAATAAAAAATACATTCACATTTATGTTTAATCAATTTTCAACAACATTAGGTATCATAAAAAAAATAATACAAATAAGTGGAGCATAAATTTTAATTTAACAATTAGAATTACTTAATAATGATGTCTAACAAATATTTAAAATCATGATTTCATTTCAAATCATTATTAAAATATACAAAATGGGAGAATCTCCAACATCTCAATCAATGTTTAGCCACCATTCCAATCATATTCAACAGAAGAGTAAATCAATTAAGAAATATTAATAAATTCTATAATTGATTGAAAATCATCATTGAATTTATTTGATAATAATTTTTGAAAAGCCATTTTTAACTCATTTAATACTCATAATAATCAATAAATTATACATTCTAATTAAATATTAAAAAGGAGGTCTATATTTACACAAACCTTTTGAAGATTCAATTAACTTTTAAGAAATTTGAAATACTTTGAATATAATATCTCTCAGAATTTATGACCTTAGAACTCATACATAAGAATCATCTAAACTTGCTTTTTAATGAATAAATAACACTAAATAAATGCTAAACATCTATATATAACATTTAAGGGATAAAAAAAGTTTACATTATGTTTAATATATTTTAGAGCTTTTCTTTTAGTAGTGAAATGGAGCTGCAAATTTTAAGAATGTATTGCTTGAATCTTAATTCTTATAATTTAAAATACATGATGTTTCCAAATAATATATCCTTTGATATTTTGGAATATAGGAACTGAAATCCCAAATAAGATAGCTTGATTGATAGTGGTTTGACATTCAAATTACATATATCCACTTACTTAAGAAAATACTTAGGTTTTCACAATTCTTTACGTAGAATACAACCCTAGAATCTTAATTCCATATACAATTCTTATGTTATCAAAGGATTATACTCAAATATTTACAATAAGGGTCAACCTTACTCTTTTCTCTCTTAATACAATAGAAATCCTAATAATTAAGGCTTCACCATATCCAAATTGCAACAATAAAGAAAAGCATAATAGATAGGTATAAAATTGATTGTTAGAAGAGAGAGTAAAATGTTAATCCATAAGAAATCAAGTTACTTCATTGTTAGAAATATTAACATTTAAATATTATTCTCTTTATAAATATTTATTACTCATGACTTAATGCATTTGAACCTATTACATATTATTTTAATGATTTGTTACTAATGCGTTTAATGTGTTTAAACTTGTTACATATTATTTTACTTATCTATAGAAACATCAATCTACAAGTTGCATATGATTGTGAGTGATATTAATGGGTAACTAATGAATACATGGTATAATCATAGAGGAAGAGGTATGGTTGTATGCTTACTTACTACCCAAAACCAAAAAAAGTAAGGTATGATCTAGACTAACTAATAGTGGATGGTGGTATAATCGTACCAAGGGTGGTCCGACCTTACCACTAATTACTAAAACTAATTACAAGAAAATTACTAGAGAGAAGTAGGTTATAATAATGTTTATAGTACAATTTCATATAGTACTAAATGATCATATAAGTACATAATTTCTCTTATTAATTTTTAGCAAAATCTAAAATAAACCAAGGGATATGGTAAGACCATACTAAGATATGATATGACTATACTATGAGTTATTATTAATTAATAACAGTCATATAATCATAACAGAAATTGTCAACATCAAAACATGTTTACTAAGATGAATTATTTGAGTTCATAAAAATGAAGGTAGGTTTTGTTATAAATAAATGAATATTTGGTAAAAAAAAAGGGTGTTGACCTTGAATTTTAACCTACGCATTACATATTTAGGTCTTCTTTGATATGACTTGGTACTAATCCCCATTTTTGAACTTGAGCTAGACATATGGGTTTTAATGTCCTATGAATGCTTTTGACATATGGAGCACATTACTTTGGCTCATGGAAGGCAGAGCATGTTTTGTGAATTTCTTGATGTTTAAAGCACATAGTGCTTCATGATGTGCATGTTTAGTTGAAATGCATGATTTGAGCAGCCTATTTCCTATGCTTAAGTAACATATGTCATATGAGTGACCTATTTCCCATGCTTAAGTAATATGAGCCATATGCCTCCTTACCATTTTGGCATATTTAGAGTTTATATGGACTATAGTGCATGTTCTAATGTCCATAGATTATAGGGCACATAAAGGGTTTCATTTTTATGTGTAGAGCACATTCTACTACATGTTGTACATATTCAGTAAATCTACACTACATACCGCATATATAACATTATATATTGTACATGTCAAAGTGAGATTTCAAGAATCTTACATTACCAATCTACTTTGGTGAAACCCTAGCCTTTCTTTATAAATATAGCCTTAGTATTTATGGAAAATAGGATCTAAATTTGATAATTAAGGGAAAACTCTATCAAAATCACTTCTCACTTAATTCAGTAAATAAATACTAATTAACTTCACTTAACCTTAACTATGTTTGGAATTAAGATTAATGAGTCATTAGCTTTGGTGAGTGTTGGAATGCTTCTTCCTTTCTCCTTTATCTTCTTTATCTTAATAGGTTTGCTTGATTTTCATTAATTAACATCAATTACTAAATGTAGCAATAGCATTCATGAATTCACAGTAGTCTGGATGATCTGTAAAAGTCAAACATTCATCTATTTTTACATTTTCATTCATGGTTTTTGCTTAAAAATCTCATTTTCTCTTTTCTGGAATACTATATATGGTACATGTTAATCTATATGCTGCACATATAATTTGTTCTTGGGCCATGTACTATTCATATAATGCTCAAAATTTCATAGATTCGTTATTTTTTATTCGATTTCTCTTATTTTTCAATTCTAATTGAAGTTTTCAGTAGCATTTATGATTTTACAATAATCCAAATGATCTAAATTTATCAAACATTATTGTCATTGGATTAATTTTGGCTTCAAAGTTAATTTTCAAGTTAAATGTCACTTTTAATTTAATTTGGTTGCAATTGATGTGATTGTGTTTGAATTTGGTTGCTTACTAATCTCCAATTAATTCATAATGATGTTGGAGTCTACTAATTCAAGTCTCATGATATAATTTTATTGATTTTTGCTAAAATATCAATATAATTAGCTTATTTCTAAATTAAATGTCATTTTAATTATGATTATCATTGCTTGACATGATTGCACCAAATTTAGATGTTGACTTATTTTTGAATGATGCTTAATGATCTTAGGGTCTTCCAATCTATGTTTATGATTGGATTTTGCTTGAGAATTGATTTTTATTTGATTTTCACTTTGATGTTCACTTGAATTTTAAATCATGCCATTTGATTTTATTTCCAATTCTATATGGATGATTAAAAGTGAATCAAAAAGTAAATTAAGCCTAAATGACTTGCTAGAGTGATTTTAGGAGTTCTCATTTATTTTTATGACATTTTAATGATTTGACTCATGTTAATTGTATTTTTCATGAATGACTTCCAAACATATTTAATAAACATTGATCTATGATTTATGTTTCATATAGCTTGAATTGATCAATCGTGTCCCTACATTTTCATTATTACTTAATGATGTTTGTTTAACTTTCCTTTCGTATTGCCCAAAAACCCTTTTCCTAAGTGGAGAAGATTTTACTTAATGTCTCAATCTTGTATTATTAAAGCTTTTATGTAATAGAATAGGCCTATATTTTATTCTCTCTCACTTGTATATCTTGTTATATTCTGCATGTATCCCCTTATTTCCTTCCATCTTTTTATGAGACATTATTATTGGTTTATGAAAACATGTTTAGCAACGGAAGATATATTTAAAATTTTCAAAATACATGTTTTCATCGGATCTAACAATACCATAACAATATCAAAGAAGAGGTCAAAAACTTACTTTTATGCAGATCTCCTTCTTTCTTGTTTGTTAGAAAAGTTATAGCAAACTGTTCAATCCCCAACTTAGATGATCTCCAAACTATCCACACAAGTAATGAGAATGATTAGTAATCAATATTACTTGTTTTGTTTAGAGACTAGTAAAATAAAATAAAAGGAATAGATGAAGTATAATGGATGAATTTAGTTTTTCTTCTTTGATCTTCTATCAAAAATTGAATTGATCTTCTTGTTCTTGAGCTTCAAAATGCTTGGAACCAATGGAGGAAGGAGGTGGCCAAAATTTATTTTTCTATAATCCTAAAAATTATGTTAGATAACTTATTAAAACCTAATTAGGTATTAGGTTACTTAAGTTATATGCATGTTCATGTCACATGCTTCAGGCATGTGACTTGCATGTGCATGACTTAAAATCCCTCCAGAAGCACATGACAATCATGTGCACTTCCTTTTAATTCATCATACATGAATATGTCATGTGACAATGATATATTGATTATTAAGTCATTTAATTCCGTCCAATTTTGTATATACCATGCATATAGAATATGTCAACTTAAATAACTTGTATCTTGAGTTCTACTTATCAAATTTAAGTGATCTTGGTATCAAATCGAAGCTCTTATCATGCTCTATCAAATAAACATGAAGAATCTAGGTTATCATATAACCATAAAACATTATTTCATCCGCATCCATTCATGAATATCATTCCTCTTACTTTTAGTGTGCCGCCTTTTGGGTTCTTGGCATGTTGGCAACATATGAACATATTATTAAACTTCATTTAATAACATCATATGTAAATAAAGGGTGGTGTCTAGTCAAACCTCATGACTACCTAAATGTCGAGAGGTCATTAGTTTGACTACAACCCTTCTATATCAGATTCCATGCAATAAACTCCTTTCACCATCCATTATCTCATCTAGGTTTAAGTATGGATTAATGTCAAATCAATACATAATCAAGTGTGTTAGATCATGCCCTAAATTTGATGTTTCATGTATAATAATCTTTATTCCCAAAATGCCCTTATGAAACTAATTCATCAATAGGCATTCTACTTTGGCCAGACATTCTTGAATAAAGAATGTTACATGAATCAATGAGATAAAACCCTTACATTTAATCTGAGGTGGTAAATCCTTTATTGATAAACAAATACCTTCAACTACTTCACACTATATCCAACCTCCAAGATATGGACACCTATTAAAGAGGAATAAAACATAGGATTTAAAACATAATGATCAATAATTAAGATAACCTTCTTATCTCAAGTCTTAAGGATACTTGCACTACTAATATGAGTGAGATATATTTCACAAGTATAGATTAATCATCCATATGAAATCTCATTAGCAAGGTCTCCAATGAATCAGTCATAAATTTCTCATCCACATGTTCACTTTAGACAGCTCTTGTCATGATGAATGAGAATCATTCCATAAGGAAGTATAACATGTGTTGATCTTAACCGTATTAAAAATATCCATTCTTATTAATACATTAATCATGGATAATTTAGATATTGAACATTTGTATACAATAAGAATCTAATTTCATAAACTCTTTATAAATTCCTTTATACTATTCAAATATCTTGGAATTTATTATTTAGTTAATAACCTTTTTAAGTAAACTAAATAATTAATAACACCTTTTATTGATAAATAGTTCAATATTAAATTACAATAAAACATTATGCTTTAGAGCATACACTAACAATTATTATCTCTATTTTTTATTACTATGATTGTTTTATCTACTACCATCCTATATTTGCTACACTGCCATATTGTGATCAGGCCTACAAATGTTTATATATTTGCCTAGGTTAATTAACCAATTAGTATGGTAAAATTCAACTTAAAATTTTATAGGAATAGAACATTATTACGTGAACCTATCTCTAAAGGGTTTAACAAGCACTCATGTTATAGGTTGATTGAACTAAAATTTAGAACCATTCAATGGCAACTCCATTTGTGACCTCATGTGGGTCCATTTCATTCCTCAAAGGAGCCCTTTTGGAATACTGCTTTTTCACTCTAAGGAGGCCCCTAGTACTGTTTGTCACAAGTTTTGCTCTAGATCACAATGAAAGCCTTACCTATAATGATAATTCTATTGGAGGCTTATGGTGAAAGAGTGAAAGCATTAAAAATTTAGAGTTTCATATCACTTTTCCCTCTTAATTAGTTAATTATGTTGCATAACACAAATGTCATTTACATTTTCACATACCACTCTTACCCCTTCCTAAACTGTGATTGTGGGTGAGTTAGCACCTTGGACTTTATTCGACTCCTTAAGAAAGTAAATTTTCCTTCACCATTTGCTGCCTAGTACTATGAACAATCGATGATTCCTTAACTGAATAAACACATGGTATAGTCCTATATCGATGATTCCATTTGGTTCGATAGGCATGTGAACACTATAGTAAGAGATGTTAGCCTATTTTATTAAACTAAAGCCCGTGTAGATAACCATATCAACATTCCAAAACTAGTATCCCTTATTCACATGTTATATGGATCTATGCCCAATTACATTAGTGGATATGTATAAATTTGGCTTATTTTCCACCTCGTAGTATTATACTAAGAGTCATTCTATCATAATTCTGAAAAAGGTTGCACAACCTCATGCCTATTCAATCGATATTCTCTTGTCATAACAATATGATTGTTCCAAAATGCTATTGAATTTTTGCTATAATCCTTTATATTATCATGTAATGATCAATGTTTTGCTTGCTTCACATACTAAGAGTTTCACACCTTGAGTTTCCAGTGTAACTCCAGCCTAGTAACCCACCTAGGAGATTTTGGACTAACTAATCTTCATGGAGTTATAAAGGTGGAAAGGAGCATTATTATGTGCTACATGTTCACTAAATTTTCATATATTCTGTCAAACATGCATACATGCATACTCATGCAATTTTCACTAACCAATTTCCTTTTGCAACGATAATATTAGATGTTTCCTAGCATATACCATGCATACATCTTATATGCTACATCCTATGCATCAAAGAGACTAATGTATACATATACATCCATGTTAACTTCCTTTTATCATATGCAAAAAATGATAGATTCATAATTTACTACATCTCCTTTTAAGAAAGCTCACATAGCCTTATATGAGACTTTACTTGCTGTGGTGTAGGACAGGATCAACTAGTCCATGGAAAAGCTATTTACTATTGATATTAAATCTCTTCTCCAATAGTAGATTAAGGAGTCCCTCAACCCTAGAGACTTCATCACCCTCTAGCTCTAATCAAGCATAAGGGGAAAGTTGTCAATTTATATGATATAGAAATGAAAGATGACACTCCACTCTACATGTATAATGTTATAAATTTTATCACACCCAATTGATGAAACATGCTCACACAGAGTGATTAATAAAAATTGTAACCTTGGGAATTCACTAATCACTCTATAAAGGCTTTATGCAAATATTTTTTTAAAAGTCTATCCAATATATTTTTTACTATTATTAGTTATATACCATATGGCTTTTACATCATTTATTGAATAAATCACTCATATAATAAATGTGGCATGCTATTTAATAGCCTTTCATATATAAGCATTATCTATATCATTTAAATAAGTTTCGTATCAAGTTTGTATAGTATGTTTACTAAATTACAAGCACCATATGTTTTACTACCTTTAAACTGAATAATGATAATTTCATAGTGTGAGCGTTAGTTTCTGTCGGAGCCTAGAGCGAGGCTTGCGATGGTCATAGATTGAGGAACGTACTTGGAGCGAAAGCATAGTCTTCCCGAGGGGCTACCTCGATGAATGATACGGACTCAAAAGAGTCATAAGGGAGTCACCACCGGATGGTTCTAGATTGGTCCAATAGACCCATAACATGAGTGCTAGTTAAACCCTTCAGAGATTGGGTTCGGGTGGTGGAGATCTATTTATATGAGTTTCCAAAATCAATTTTACCATTATAGTTGGAATTAATTATCCTAAGCAGGGAAGCATACGAGCATATATGTAACACACAGCGTGACATGCAATTTGGCGTTGCACAGTTGCATATATAATGGCATATAATGCTATATGGCATTTAGATGACATGGCATATGCATGACATATGATGTGATGATATAATAACATGACATATCATATACATGACATGATATAATAATAATATCATAATAACATGGCATATGTATGACATGTGAGATGAATGACATCGCATATGCATGATATGTGAAGTGAATGATATGGCATATGCATGATATATGAAGTGGATGACATACCATATACATGATATGATAGAGTATAATGGCATGTCATGGCATAGTTATGAGCGCCGGTTTCTGCCAGAACCCAGAGAGAGGCTTACGAAAGTCACGAACCGGGGACCACAGTTGGAGCAAAAGCATAGTCTTCTTAAGAGGTTCCCTTAGGGAATGATATGGACTTGAAAGAGTCACAAGGGAGTCACCACTGGATGGTTCTGGATTGGTCTAATTGACCCATAGCATGAGTGCTAGTTAAACCCTTCAGAGATTGGGTTCAGGTGGTGGAGATCTATTCTATGAGTTTCAAAAATCGATTTTACCATTATAACTGGGATTAATTGTCCTAAGCAGGTAAGCATATGAGCGTAAATGTAAGCACACAGTGCGTCATGTGATTTGGCATTTGCAAGGTTGCACGTAAAATGACATATAAAGCTATATGACATTTGAGTGGCATGGCATATGCATGGCATGTGAAGTAGCGATAAAATAACATGGCATATGCATGACATGTGAACGTGAATTACATATCATGCACATGACATGGCAAGATAGCATGTATATAAGCATATAACATGATAAATAGTATGTATAGCGTAATGTGTTAGCGCATTTAGATTGTTTTGGCGTATTTGGACGTATGATGTATGCGTGGCATATGAAGTGAGTGGCATGGCATATGCATGACATGTGATGTAAATGGCATATCATATGTATGATGTATGAGGTGATGTAAAACATGGCATATGCATGGCATGTGGAGCAAATGACATATCATATGCATGACATGTGAGGTGATGTATGACATATTATGTGCATGACATGTGAAATGAATGACATATCATATGCATGACATGTGAAATGGCATGGCATATGTATGTCATGGCATAGCGATACGTATGTGAATGCGTATTTCAACATGGTATATATGATGGCATACGGTATGACATGCGTTATGGCATATGACGTGACATGGCATATATGACGTGTGAAATGGCATATATATATATATATGCATGGTAAGGCATATTGGTTGAGTGCACGAGTTGCGTATTTATATTGCATATTAGCGTATTGGATTGCATATTGATACGTATAAGCATATGAAATATAGTATGTTATGGCATGGTATATGCATGTCATACATATACGTGTGTGATTGTGTCATGTGACATGGCATATGACATGAATGACATGGTATATTTAAGCAAATATAAACCATCCACGAATAAAAATACTTAAAGGTTGGTGAAAGGGATTGAGGAGAATGGGGGATACATGTGGGATTTAATGCTAAATCCTAAAATGGGGAATAATGCTATTCTATTACAAGGGATCTTCATCGGTACAAAAATCCAAGACATTTAGTAACGTCTTAACCTCCTCGAGAAATTTCCACCTCGGGTAGCATGAGTGAAAATGCAAATAAACAAGCAAGATCGTTAATAGCAAATGAAATTTAGGACTTGATCGACTAATTCTATGCTATGTGAAAGCACGAATCAAGAGCCGAAGTTTGATGGTGACATGGCATAATAGT
>CANYBF010693562.1:0-20383 GCA_948192965.1 Dalechampia spathulata
AGGAAAATCAGAGGGGGAATGCAAAGCATGATTGCATTCTCATTTTCACAGGCATGCATTTCCATTATCATAAAAGTAAAGAGAATGGAACAGTGAATGCACTACAATTGTGCCTATAGAGAAATGTTTACAGAATTAATGGATTCCTTTAAGGAATCGTATAGACATGTGATAAACAGATATTACAGAGCTAATACACAGGGCATAGTTATGCCACAGAGGAAATGATATATAGTTAATTGAGCTTAGGCTCAAGAACAAAAATGAACATGCTAAAGAAAAGATGTTTATATGAGTAAAGCTTTAATATGTTAATGATTTGATGTAAAAAAGATCATGAAAGCTACTGGCCTAGTTTAAATAGAAGGTATACCTAGCATGAAACTTGTATTGCTCATAGGTATATCAAAAAGGTCATGGAAGGTAATAGATGAATAGTGATTTATGAATAGTGAATAATACTTAGGCATTATTGTTAACAGAAAATAAGAGATGTTTAAAGATTAATAAATGATATAGTGATAGTGATTAATGTAGATCACTATAACTGATTTAATGTGATGTCTTTGATTTTGTTTATAGCACCACTGAGTTTTATACTCAGCATTTATCATTTGATGGATGCATGTTAAGAGGTAATTTGAGTGCATGGATTCCAAAGCACCAGTTCAGCAGAACTCTTGTTGAAGGCAAGGGCTTGGAAGGGTTTTATGTTTTTTTTTATATAGAAATTTTATATAATAGAGTACTGTAATAAGGTAGTTAAAAGTATGAGTGCAATGTGAGTTCAATTATTCTTAAATGTTTTTCATTAAATAAGAATTTTATATGTATAAATTTACATGTATCATTTGTTTGAATTCTATATCACAAATGCTTTCCAATTATAAGTTTTGTAAATGTCAAGTTTATTTTTAATTCTAAGGTAAAAAAAAAATAAGACATCCCTTGTAGGAAAATTAATAGTTTCTATATATTGAAGACTATTCTTTATTCTACGGGAGCATGTTACATCCTAGAGCGGGGTGTGACAGGATTTGTAGAAGAAGTGACAACTAAAGCATTAGTAATTGTCATAAGAGCATACAAGAAGAAAGGAATGACCAAGCCCTGAGCTTTGATACCATAATAAAATTATGTTACTCACCATATTTGATATTCATGAGATACTCATATATATATATATATATATATATATATATATATATATATATATACAACAGTAGTCAAGAGTCATTGCTACAGCAGCACAGGTAGGATAAGTATTATCATGATCTCCATTAATAATAAATCTGCTTTAATAAAATAATAAAATATGAATAATATTAATCCAATTGTAAAATTAAGATCTTAATATGAATTAATATATTCTAATAATTTCATAAAAAATAAATTAATATACATCAATAATAATTTGATAAAATAATTAAATATATTTTTAATTATTTTGATAATAAAATTAAATTTGGTCTATTTTATCCTTCTGGTTAGTGGTGACAGGCTAAGGGAATCACCACCATCGACTCATCTCAATATAATGGATTTCTTCTTTCAATGGAGAGAATATCTCCTCTTCTCTTTGCCTTCAAATTTTGTTAATATATATATATGCCTTAATGATCCATTCTTAATAAGTGATTTTGATGAATAATTTTGTTAGAATAAATAATAATAAAATTACAAGTAATATCAACAAAGTAAATTCTAAAGTAGTATTCTTTTAATACATTAATTATATTTAATATATATATATTAACAAATATTTATCTACTTGTTTTTAAGTTGATGACGATGTGCATGAAAAGCCATTGAATTGAAAATGGTGTTACCTCGTAATTGGTCTCAACTTGTTTAGGACCATGTTGGGTAATGAGATATAAATATTAAAATCAGAAATTTAAATTATATAATATTTCATATATATATGATAAGTTTAATTTTATACATCAAATAAATTATAAATATATATATATATATATATATATTATAAAATATATAATTACAGATAATTAGTATAAAAAAAATACAGAAGCATAAACTAAGATGACAAAGTCAGTAAGATAGTCTCAGGATGCCACATCTGCAGCTTCTAGATCCAATTGTTTGAAAATCACTATAATATTAAAATAAACAAAAATATTTTTATACTTATCCAAAACAAATACAAGCCATAATATTTATATATTTGAAAAATCATATTTTAAATGAAAATGAAATTATTATTTTAATAAAAATACATAAAAAAAAAAAAGAAGCTAAGCGTAGACATACATAAAAATGAATAATCATGTCAATCATTTCATGCATTAACTGAATGTCTGGAGATTAGAATGAAGCTAAAGTGACAACATTCACACATGTTTCTTCCTCAATGGTGATTGCTTTCTGCGAAAATTACACTGCCTATTAATACTTAATCTCTTTCTAATCTCAATATTAATTAGTATTAACCATTCCACCATTCCACATCAGTTTTGTGTCACACAAGCTTGTGGACTTTGCCCCTTGACTTTGCTTTATAAGTATCATATTTCAAACCCCCCTCTCCCTTCGATTTTCTTGCTTTTTCCGACGACAAACACTTCTCATTCAACGGAAAACCAGATGGGTGCTGCCGGCGATGATGAACTCATTGATCAAATGGTTAGAGATTACTATGAATCTGAATCTCCTTCAATCTCCAATCTTAAAGCTTCTGCTTTTTTTTCATCAGCTTCGCGTCCTCCCCGTCCAACTCCCAAATCTATCTTGCAGGTTTCGTTTTTTCTTCCTTGTGCTAATAATTATACTTGTTTCTTGTTTCTTCCTCTGATTTATGTTTGTGTATAGATATATAGTGTATATCCGTGACTGTATTCTTCAGGATATCTTAAAGGAAGCTACTGATGTGGAGAAACAAGTTCTTGAAAAAGTTCTAATGTATGTTAGAAACATGGGAGAACCCAACAGTCTAAAGAAATGGGTGGTGATGAGATTAAAACTTGATGGTCATAAAGTTTCTCTCTGTAAAACTTACTGGGTTTCGTCCTTTACTCTCTCCAAAGGTACCCATCACTCTCTCTTCACTGCCAATTTCCTGAACGCTCGTGATCATGATTCTCAACATCACTAATTTTTTCAATTCTGCCCATATCAGTTTTTCATCATGTAGGTGACTACGAATACATAGAAGTGATGATCATGGACAAGAACAACAGCAATGGAAAGCCAACAAGATTGATAGTGGAAATGGATTTCAAGTCACAGTTTGAGCTAGCAAGACCAACACAAGCGTACAAAGATCTAATCAACTGCCTGCCTTCAATCTTTGTTGCCACTGAAGATAGACTTAACAAGGTAATATCTGTTCTATGTTCAGCCGCTAAAGATTCACTTAAAGAAAAAGGACTTCATGTTCCTCCATGGAGAAAGGCCAAATACATGGAATCCAAATGGTTTTCCATCAACTGCAAGAAAGTTTCTGTGTCGCCAAACATAGAAATGGGCGTGGTGGAAAGTATTGCTGAGAATGAAGTTAGTAGTAGCATTAACACTTGCTGTCCTTCCATATTTTAGAAGAAAGGGCATCTAGTCAATAGAGGCAAGAGATGAAAACTAATAGGCGGCAAGTTTAAGCCGAGTTTTGGTTAGTGTGCAAGATTGTAGATTTGGGTTCTGCAAGTTTTGTCGATCAGCCATTCTCATAAACTCAGTTTTGGGTCAGTTTTGTCGAGCAAGACCTAAGTTTTGATCATATATCTACTGTTTCTATGTATAGGCTGTGTCCTATTAATCCCATGTTCTTTCTAATTCTACTACTAAAAAAAACTTCATTGCCTTTTTAATTAATGTGCATAAATAAATGCATGAGGATGATAAGAAGGTTATATGGTTGGAGGGGGGTAATTATGGGGGTAATAAGCTTACCTACCTCATGAAAGGTATTTTTGTAATATTTAAAAATGCAATCGATTAATTATGGTAAAGAATGAAAGCAAGTGAAAATAAATAATTTCTCAGGTTGGAAAAATTCTTGTTTAATAGTTGATGTAAGAGTTTGCTCCAATCGATAAACTTTGATTAAATTAAGATAAGATAATGAAAGGAACATTACAGAAAGAGAATCTGTGACTTGTATTCCAAGTTACATATGTGTATATATGTAATATTATAATTGAAATTAATGTTACGTGAATGGAAATTGGATGAAGAATAATTTAATAATCGGAGGAAGGGATAATGCATTTGTACTGGGCTACCTTCCAAGTCGCCCCTTGAATTTTTCAGCATATGGTTTTAACTACTAGTTTTATGTGTTTGCCGTACGCTATTTTTCTGTTTTTGAGAAAAATACTTATAAATACATACAATTTTTTCAAAATTAGACAGTTGAAAATTCGGAAAATTAATTTAGATGTGAATGATTGGGGTCTACCTCATTTGGCGTAAACAGACTTTTATAGGTTCCACGGCTCAAGATTGTTCGACATCCCACTGGGTCATTACATATTTACCGTCTCTTACCATAATTAGAGATTGTGTTTCAATTCATCTGCTTGTATCGAGTTGGTTTGATATTAAAATGGGCAAATATATGAATTGATTTTATTTTTAAAATAATTAATCAATAAGATAATAATTAGTGATCCAAATAGCAATCTAAGACGCCGTCGTCTCAATCAGGAGACAGACAGGCTTCTTGCCGATATGGCAACTTAGAGGGCTGCTCTGTTCTCTCAGTCAGTCTATATGTATTATACTACTCACTGCAGTGCAGCCGCTATGTTATTATTCCCCTCTCTCTGCTTCCCACCCTCTAATCCAATCATCACCAGTCTTATTATAAACAATAAATAGAAAAGAGGAGAGATGGATGAGGAGGAAATAACAAATAGCAACAGCAATAAATGGAGGGGGTTGGTTTTGGTACCAAATTGTGCAGAGGGCGATGGAGAGAGGGAGAGACGATGATTGGAAGTTGTAGGTAGAGTCACCGTTCCTGCCAGATTTTGCTTACTCTTTTCTAGATATTCCTAACTTTGCAAGCAATCACCCCTCCATTTCCCTCCTCTGAAAACTCCATCTAACAATTTCAGCTACTGTCATTTCATCAGAAAAAGAAAAATCAATGATGTCAATTGAAATTGATAAATGCTCAGTGAGGCTTCTGTAATTAACTGCGCTCCCACATTAACACTTCACCTTTTTGTCTTTTGCCTTCCCTCATCTTCTAAATTAACTAATTACAGCTATTATTAAAGGATCCATTCAACAACTTTTTCTCAATCTATCACAAGTCGATAAAAGTAATAACTTTTTTCTTGATGGAACAGGAAATCATTGCACATACCGGCAAGTCCACTCAGTAACTGCTTACGTGGCATTAGAAATCTATACACATCATCTCCAAACTTTAAGCTGTAGGTGGAGGGCTCGCCTTTTCGAGCAGAAATAAGAAAAGAAACTCCATTTTCCTCTTTTGAAACTAAAAATGATAAATCCTACATACAGCAATCAACTGTACAACAGAAATAATCTATCCCTATTTAGTGTGACGTATATATCAATAACAAAAACATGCACATTCATGACCAGGTCATTATGGATATCAAGCATGTATCCAAAATTAGTAAAAGGAAAAAAAGATTTAAAAAAATATCAGGGTTTTGATTTGCTTTTGGGATAACAGGAAGGAGATTGGGGGAAGGGAGAAGTCGCCGCAGAGAATAAAATGAAGGTTATGTCGTTTCATGCCTTGCTCAGACTGTTAAAAATTCTTATCCAAGTGAGAGAGGGTTAATATAAGGCAGGCAATACGAGCTCACGCAGGGGCCATGGCCTGGTGTGTCATGCCATCAATCTGATACAGCGATCACTCCTCTGCTTAGCTGAGCGTAACCCCAATTGCAACCGCCGCAGACAAAAGTGGCTGCCTTTATGAACTACATCAACTTCAAACGACACTGGCGCTGTTTCGAACTATCCTTTGAGCTTCTTCAAGATCCTTGAGAAATCTGCATTTCCCATGAGATAAAATAATTAGCAAGAGTACATCTCATTCGGGGAAGAAACTCGCAATATCACAGTTCGTGTTATTTTTCTTTCATTAAGTGAACAGCTTCATTATAAGAAAAACAAGTTCAACAACAATCCAATACATTAGGGGGACAAGGACGTTTCATGCTCTGATCACCATTATACCTCGACGACAAACAAACTTTCAGAAACATGTTAAAATTATATTTATTAAGACCAAGTATCCCTGCATACAGTTGCATAACTAATCACAAAGGAAAAGATTATCCAGTACTTGCTAATGAAGCGAGTATAAGGCATTTAGCAAACCATAAATAATTATCAGTTGGATCATGACAATGAAAAAATTCATACCTCTTTGAATTAAGAATCACAGAACCACCAAGTATGAAACGAATTCCAGGATTGCTGGCATTTAGTAAAGCCACAGAACGAGATTCCTCGTAAGTTGTCCCTCCAACAACAAAAATAACCACATCCTGTGGCCTACATCAAAATCATAGCATATCATTAAAAATTTATTCCAAATCATCGATAAATCTTTATTTTCTATATCAGCTGGCTTTCATTATTCCACCAAACTACACAATTAATCAATGAGTGCATGATGAGTTGAAAAGAACTTAAAAACACAACTGAAACAAAGAAAAGGGGGGGGGGGGGAGGGGGAAGCAAAAAGAGGCCAATGTTAAGACACGGCAGTTTTTTTTTTAATAGTACACCCACCTTCCCTGTTGATAATGGTTACCGATGAAAGGGTAGTCCACATCTCTCATTCGCCCCTTGATTATACTTTCCATGGTTTGGAACAAGAGAGGCTGATGTTGAGTGTAAACATTTTCTACCCCCTAACATGCAGGTGGATAAATTTATATTAGAACTGAAGAATAATCTAAAAATGAAATATGGTCAGTGAATGCCATGTGTGCATGTTATGCTGCCAACCTTCAAGCCACGAGCCATGTTCCGAGCAATATTCAGAAAATCTCGATTCCCATAAAGATCACCAGTTCGCTTATCCACACCTGCTTGCTTCAGAAGGAATTGTACAAGCTGCAATATCATGGTAACCAATATATAAAAACAGTGTATGTCTTTTAAGGTATCTGAAGCTGGCTAAGACACATAAAAGATAGATCTGCCATTTAAATGGGATGATCATATTTAATTTTTATGGCTCCACCTCCACTCCCTCCACTTAGGTACAGATGTTAATGAAGTCTGGCAACTGTATATATGACCAAGAATCTAATCAAATCTTCCTATTATCAGCAATGAACAGTATCTGACTACTGAACCACTTGGATATGCACAAGCACCGCGGACATGTTCCTGGTATGATATGACACGCAAGATCCAAGAATTGTAATATGCAAGGAGAATCCAGATGCATGCCAAAAGTCTGCACAATGTAATCTTATATTGACATATACCCCTGTCTTGTACTTGGGAGATCGAGAAGCCAGTTTGTTGAAAAGCTGCATCAGCTGAACAGGACTTTCCTTCTCATAGCGTAGAGCATATAACATCACCAAGCGTAGACAGTCAAAATCAGATACGGTTTCATTATTTAAAAGGTTTGTCACAGCCTGCAAAGAAATAAATGAAGAGAGGTCATGGCTCACCACTTGCATCATACAAGTTCAACAGAGACAATTTTAGTGAACCAATAATAGATAGCATGTAACAAACAATGTTAAATGATCAAGCATAAAAGCAGTTTTCATTTTTGTAAAATCAACCGAACACAAACATATTTCCAGCTTTGGTGATATTCTTTTGAAAAGATGTATGATAAACAATAGATAATACGAGTAGTATGCAATACCTCAAATGCTGCAACTTGCCCACCATTGCAAGCCAGCTCCTGTTCTGTTTCTGAAACTAACATGAGCTTTCTGTCTTCAACTATCTTGCTCATTTCTGTTACCAACGTCACATGCTTTGAGACATTGCCATGCATCTTCCGATACTCGGGATAATTATCGACAAATTTGGCCATGTCCTCTGAAGCAATTCAAACCGTTTACAATTTTAGCAGTGAAACCAAGGTGTGGGTGAGAACATACTCAACAAATTGTTGAATATCTTTGAATTCTAAATCTTTCTTAAAACAAACCTATTGTCTGGATGTTCTGGTTACTTTTAGCAACTTGCTGAAAATCATCCACCATCCGCTTGATATTCATTCCTATGTCTCCAAAATTCTCATACATGTTAGCTTTAAAGAAAGCATCTTGCTCCGAAGACAGTACAACCTCCTGTTAAGCACAAACAGCATCAACATCATACGTCATGCAGACTACTAAAACTGATATATTTACACAAATGAAAAAAAAAAAAATCAACCTGTTGATCTTTAGAAAGTTTTCCGAAACTTCTCAAATCTACTTTGTTGTCTTGAATACCTATTAATTCATGCACCATAGCCTGTGAATCAAAATAGTGTAATCATGGAACCAAACTGTCAGCGTGAGACCAAACCCATTTTGGAGGCATATCCTACGTGTAACAGCAGAAAACAGCATGCACTATATCATACCAACATGTACCTGATAAGTCCACTGATTCAGCAATGGAGTTACAGGATCATCTCTTCGATCAACAATCAGCAGCAATGGAGAAATTTCAATTCTCCTAAAATCAAAAAGGCCACTTTCCTGTTGGTACATCAATTTCTGTTGCACCACAAAATCAGTTAGCTAAAATTCATAATGTGAAAGTTGCTTCATTTTGTAGTTTTCTTAGATACATATAAACTTCAAAGCACATAACCCAGAATGCTGCAAAGAAGCTTTGAGAAAAGCCCAGATGAAAAATGTGTATAGAAACATATTATTTTACATACAATATGTATACATTCAAATATTTGTGAACAATTCTAACAAACAAATTCTAACAAACAAATCTAGGAAGAAAAAAGAACATGTAAAATAAACATAAGAATGGTTTCTGCAATGGTCCAACATACGCTTATGAGTCACTTAATATTTTCAAACTGAAACTATACATACCGCTGTTTCCTGTGCTATCCTCTTGGCAATATCTGAAGTTCTTTGATATCGAATAACAGGTCTTCGTTTCAGAGACAAAAAAACTGCAGCAATACCATCAACCACTCTGTCACAGAAGTGCTGCAAACCTGGAGGATCTACAACCGTTGGAAGCATGTAAACATGATTTGAGGGGGTATTCAATGAAAAATGATATGTATCACATGCAACAAAATCTGCAAAGAATTCCTGCAATATGATTACAACAATTAAAGTGAAGGTCAATCTCATATCAGGGACTAGATAAATAAGATGACTGCAAAAATCAAATTAACAAGAAAAAACAAAAAGACAGTTCTGCTGGCAATGTCATATCTTGTAAATGATACGTTGAGAAAACCATGTACACACAACATGACAAATTACCTGGACTTGCTGCACAGCTTCCTGTTCATCGGAATCTGCTAAAATGTGAATTTGTGTATCCTTCAACATGTTCGAAAAAACTGCACATGCAAATGAAGGACAGGGTAGCTTGATCAACATCAGCTAGTACCTTATTAACTTTCATACATTAAGCAATCAAATCAAACTCTCTCATAAGGCTTACATAAGTGGTACTCCCCAAAACGAGGACTAGCCAACTGCCGGCGTAAATGCTGAATATTCTCTGATGTAGGTCGAAGAAAGTAAACTGCTTTAAGATGGGACATTGATTCTTTTGACTTGTAAATGGACTCTACTAGTTCTACCAAAAATACTTCCTTTTGAAGAAGTTCCGATTGTGAATAAACAACACTTACGATACTCACCTGAAACTCACAGATCATCACAAAAGAACTCCCACAATCAGTTCTTTCACTACATGAATCTCTTTTTACAGGTTTTTAATGGAAAAAAATAATTCAATTAATCCCACAAGTCCAAGGCTACAAAAACAATTAAGTGCAAAAAAAATCATTCTCAAGCAAGATGATCAGGCACTTGAATCATTATTTCATCTAGAACTCAACATAGGAGCATGAACTTAGGGTACTATCATGAAAAATAGTGCGGTAGAAATGAAATTCCACAAAGTTCCATTAGAAAATCTTTTGTAAGTACGGACACTGAGTGATAAAGGAGGAAAAAAAACTACAATTCCATCTTGTTAAATATTTAGCTATAATTTATTGAACTCTTCAAGAGAAAATACGATAATTGGCATCAGAAGCAATAAAAGATAATAATACCGTTTGGGAATCAAGAACAAGAACTTTCATGCCAGAAATATCTTGTAGCATCCGGTTTATGTAATCCCGCACTGCTGTTACCAGCACCATTTTCTATGACTGAAGGTTGATCAACCGTTCAGATCTAGGGCTTTGATGATGATGACAATCACAACTACTATTTGTTAAATCCAGGTAGATCAGGAATGTAATCAGATCTGTGTAGAGGAAAACTAGAAAGGATTAAAAGGCATCATTTCTTGCATTTCATGCCTAGCACATCAACAACCTCCTTTTGTTAAAAAAAAGATCACTCGATGAAAGATACACCTACTGGTTTTTTTTCTCTTCTATTTTTTTCTTTAAAGCATATATCTTCTACAAAAAAAGGAATTCACAATTGCATATGACAAAATAGTATTTCTCTTCAACATGAGACCTTGCATCTGGAACTTTTGACAAATGCACATATCAACATGATTCAACTTTCTGACCTAATTAACATAAAATTTTGCCATTTTTGATCAATCAGACACAATTTTCAGTGCTCTCATGGACAGATGACGAGAGTAAAATGAATATTTCTTTTTCCACAAACAATGTTATCTTATTCTTTAAGATGCTATACCACAATGAACAATTTCCACTGCGAATTACTACTGATGCAGCAAAGATTCATTCAATTTCCACCTTTATTCATCAATGTCCAGTAATCCATTCAAACAGTTTCCAACAATTTCAAATTTTTGACACACAATTCATCAATGCACATTAATCTATTTCAACGATTTCCGCCAGTAGCCATTAAGCCATCCAATTTGCAACAAGTTTCAAAAGCCTCAATACGTACATTCGCTCAATTATGCATTAATATTTCATTAAGCCTAACAGACAAAATAAATATTTCAAAAATAAGTGAATCAGATCATGAATAAATGAATAATTCAGTAAAAGACAAACTTTTGATATTAGTTGCAGCAATTTGGCAAGGATGATGATTACATACAGTGATTGCCACGATCTTAGCAAGATAAAAGTCGATTAAAGAGGAACAAATACTCTACCGACACACCACCCTTCTTTCTTAGCCTCCGCCGGGACGTCTTCTTCCGTCAAGTCCGCCGCCCCCACTTCGTAATTTCCAGAATAAGTCGTCGATGGAGACCAAGAAGGCAGTAAGACGGATCAAAATGCGAATAAAAGGAGGGAACAGGAAGGAATCTTAGAAGACAGGAGATCCCAATTTGAACGAAGATGAAATCTGTTTTGGAAATAGGGATTTGAAAATGGTAGATTTGGGAATTTAGCATGTAATTCTAGTTTTCTGGTAAAAACTGCGCAGATAAGTAAGTTTTTTAAAACTAAATTCACAACCAATTTAATCATCATAACTGAAAATATGAAAGCACAACAGTTCTTTCTATAAAAATAAATTAATAAATTGTATCTAAATATAAATATTAAATTAAATAATAAATTTCATTATGATTGAATAAAATTGATATGACATTATTAATTAATTTTAGAAAATGGTTGTCAATTATATATATATATTCATATATATTTATTATGATTACAATGACTAATATTAATATTATTTAAATGATAATATTTTAAATAGAATATATTAGAATTGGTAATATGATATTAAGGTGATAAGTATAAAATAAATATTGGTGGTGCAGTTAGGGGGTGTTAGCAGACTATAATATATTAATATGAGTGGAGAGCGTTGATAGTAAATTGTTATAACCAGATTAGAAGAGGATGGAATGAGTTTAATTAGTTGGATCCAAAACACAAGATCAAATTAAGGCAAGGATGTTGAAGTTGCAGCAGTTGATTTGTCATAAATATAACAGCTCTTCAAGACATGATTGTAATCAGAAAAGGGGATGGTGTAGGAGGTAAATCACGATACCCAGCGGCTTCCTAGATGGAGATCCGGGGTCTCTGCCAAGACTCGAACCGTGAATCTTTGGTACCAACGTTACATCCGAGTACCAACTGGGCTACATCCGTGCGAGTACAATTAAACTGCCTCTAATTCAATAGGCCCGCTCCCTGTCTTCAACTTATTAATCACTAATTATAATTATAATTATAATTATAAATTAATCTATTTGGCGTTAAGATTCTCCTGCTGCTCCTGCTGCTGCTTCTTTTTCTTCCTCTGCTCCCAAGGGAAAGAAAAGAAAGACAATCACACTATCAAATGACGTAAACAGAAGATGAGAGGTTCTTCGATTTCTTCTTCCTCAACCTCTCCTCTTGCTACAGTCGAGCAAAGGCACCGACTCCCTTCTTTAATGTCAGTTGCTCCTTTTCTTTTCCTTTTGTTTCTCTTGTGGTTTTCCATTACATTAATTAATTATGCGGGTTAGATTTAAGCACTTGCATCTGTTGTTACTAAGATCTGCTTCTTTATCTTAAATTGTATCCTTTTGATGTTAAATACTGTTGATCTTATGTGGCTGTTGTCGGAATGGAGTTAATGAGTTTTATTATGGCATCGAACCGTGCAGAGAAGACGCTGGCAACGGCGGCAGCGGCAGCGGTAGAAGGAAGTTTCTTAGAGAAAAGGGTTTTAAGGATGTTGAGAAGGCAATTTCGGGTTCTTTCCAGTATCGGAATTTCAACTGCAAGATTTCGAGTTTGAAACTTGTGTTGGTGATCATTGCTTTTGGAACTTTGATCACTTTCTTCCACTCTCCAGCTGTTTATATTGCAGATCACTCTTCCTCTTCTGGATCTAGGTATTTGTTTACATATCTAAATGTGCTCTGCTCCATTTCCTGCTTGTTTTGGCTTACTTCATATATATGGGTCTGTTTGTTAAACAACTTCTCTTTGGCCAATTTTCATGTTTGTTTACGTTTGATATCTTTTAAGTTGAGAAACATAAGTCGTTTGATGTAAGGAAATCATTTACTTAAAGGAAATGTATTTTGGAATTTATGCATTTTAAATTTTTGTTCACAGAATTGAACCATATTGAGTTATTTTCTCAAATTGACTGTTGAATAACTTGAAAGAAACATGTGTTATATATGCAGACCGAGTTACCTATGGGTAAGAGAGGATGGCTTTGATTCTCGTTATGTCTCGACTGTGGATATTGACTGGGATCAAATTTCTGATATTATAGACAAACTGAATGATAGTAATGACTATCAGGGGATTGGATTGTTAAACTTTAATGGAAGAGAGATTGATAATTGGAATCAGTTGTTACCTGATATTGATCATGTTGTTCTACACCTTGATCACGTCCAAAAGGACATAACTTGGGAATCCCTATACCCTGAATGGATAGACGAAGAAGAAGATTTTGAGGTTCCTACTTGTCCTTCACTGCCCAAACCTGTGGTTCCTGGCAAACCGCGTATTGATGTTATTGCTGTCAAGCTTCCGTGTAACAAGGTGGGGAGGTGGTCAAGAGATGTGGCTCGATTGCACTTGCAGCTTGCAGCTGCAAGGGTTGCTGCTTCTGGTAAAAGCTACCATCCAGTTCGTGTACTTCTGGTGACCGACTGCTTCCCAATCCCAAATCTGTTTACTTGCAAGGACCTTATTTTGCATGAAGGGAATCTATGGCTGTATGAGCCTGACCTCAATAGGTTGCGAGAAAAGCTACAGCTCCCAGTTGGATCTTGTGAACTTGCGGTTCCTCTCAAGGCTAAGGGTTAGTTTTTAAATCAGTACATGTCATTTACTTTGTTCTTAAATTTGTCGTGCATTTCGTACCTGTTGGTTTGATTTTGAAACCTTCTGTTTTCATATACTTCTAAAATACCTTCGGTGCCTTTGTTTAGTTGTATTGTGGTTGGGTCTAATTCAAATCCTTGATGCTTTTCTTAACAGTGAATTTCTATTCAGAAAGAGCAGGCAGAGAAGCATATGCAACAATCCTACACTCTGCACACGTTTACGTTTGTGGGGCAATTACTGCTGCTCAAAGTATTCGTATGGCAGGTTCAACACGAGATCTTGTGATATTGGTTGATGAAACCATTAGCGATTATCACAGAGGGGGCTTAGAGGCTGCAGGATGGAAAATCCATACAATTGAAAGAATCAGGAACCCAAAAGCTGAACGGGATGCTTACAACGAGTGGAACTATAGCAAATTCCGTCTTTGGCAGTTGACAGATTATGACAAGATCATTTTCATTGATGCTGACCTGTTAATACTGAGAAATATCGATTTCTTGTTTGAGATGCCAGAAATAACAGCTATAGGGAATAATGCTACCCTGTTCAATTCTGGAGTGATGGTAATTGAACCATCAAATTGTACATTCCAGTTATTAATGGATCACATCAATGAGATTGAATCGTACAATGGTGGAGACCAGGGGTATCTGAATGAAATATTCACGTGGTGGCACCGGATTCCTAAACACATGAACTTCTTGAAACATTATTGGGAAGGCGACGAGGAACAGAAGAAACAAAGGAAAACTATCCTGTTCGGAGCTAATCCTCCAATCCTCTATGTTATCCACTACCTGGGTTATAAACCATGGTTATGCTTCCGAGATTACGACTGTAACTGGAATGTGGACATTTTACAGGAATTTGCTAGTGATGTTGCTCACAAAACATGGTGGAAGGTACATGATGCTATGCCAGAAAACGTGCAAAAGTATTGCCTGCTTAGGTCGAAGCAGAAGGCAGCGCTGGAATGGGACAGGAGGCAAGCTGAGAAAGCTAATTACACAGATGGTCACTGGAAAATCAAGATACAAGATAAGCGTTTAGAAACTTGCTTTGAAGATTTCTGCTTCTGGGAAAGCATGTTATGGCACTGGGGTGAAAAGAACTGGACTGACAATGCAACTGCTACCCCTTCCTCACCTTCACCTCCTACGCCTATGAGCACCACCTCTCTCTCATCTTCATGATTGGTTGGTTATTCTTTTTCACTCGCAAATTTATGTGTATAGGACAAATATCACCCGATATATCGAGAGTTGAGCTATGTTCTTTTTGGAAATTGCATTTGCACAGAAAGTCGAGATCATATCAATTGATATCAATCAACAAGTGACACTAATATGTTCAGATCATATTAATTGCGGTCAGGGTTGTGGATACGGATTTTGCCCCTTCTCACTATTGCTTCTTGTATGGTTCAATCATACGGGGTATATGACGTCGTTTGTTAAAGAAAATTGCATCAACGGTATCATTTTGAAGAAGACGGTCTCTTCTTTTCCGACATAATGAACAGCTTCCAAGATCTCAGTGAAGTTCCATATGTTCCTTTAAATGTCAAAACTTTTCAATTTCCTGAGAATTTGCTCACTTTTTAGTAGAGATTGCACAAGAACCCACTTCTGAGAATTGAAAAAAAAATGTGGATTTGCTTGGATCTTGCCATACGATAGTTCATGCAGCTTCACTTCCACCAATATCACCTTCGCCTGGGCCTTTTGTTGCAGCCCAGAACATCACGTTCCCATTCTGGTTACACCACTCTGGAGGAAATTCCAGTAGATATCTACAAACTTCATGCATCAATTCTGAGGTAAAAAAAGAAAACACCATAATTGAAGAAGCGTCAATTAGCAATGATGAAATCAAGAAGAAAAGCTATCTCATCATATCATGACTTTAATGATGATGGTATTTGGTTGTTTTCTCTTGCTGCTTAAGAAGTTGGTGTACATATAGTAATAGGAACACTACGTTCTTGATATGGTAGATCTATAGCGGCTTTTCAGTTGAACTGCAATATCTCTGCTATTGCTAACAAGTGTTTGTCGCTGCTATTGCTAACAAGTGTTTGTCTGGATGTCAACAATAATGCTAAAGACTGAAAGCTTCTCGGAATGCAAGTCATATTTGTTCCAAGTTTAATTCATTTCAATCTTTTTTTCTTTTTGAAGTATATGGAAATTAAAATACACACGACATCCAATCCCATTGTATACCATACCCCCATATAATGGACATGTGGGATTCAAAACTAAAAGCATGAGCATCATAGCTTGCATATGATCAAACATCAAATTACATAATTTTTATAATTAAAATGATAAGATAGTTTCGGTTATAATTATAGGTTACGCACGTAAGAACAAAAATACAACTGCTTATAACTATGGGTTACGGGCATAAGAAGAACAAAAATCTTTAATGTCTTGCAACGGAAGCTATTTTAATTTGAATTTTGAACTTCAATAGAAAATAAGAATGTTATCTTAGTTATTATTTATTTATTTTATTAGTTTTTCTCATTTCTATAAATATGAGACTTGTTCCTATTATAAAAAGTAGTAAATTTTAGGAATTAAAAACATTTATTCTATTTTCTTTAATCAATTCGAGCATTTCTTTTCATCTCTTCCCTTTTTTTGTGTTGTTGTTAATGATGTTTGGCTAGGAAATTTTTATTCCTAATCGAAGGCAACACAAATAATTCATTAAGAATCATGTGATATTAAAACGGATCTAATTCCAATGGTATTTCGTTATTCACTTTCTTGGAAGTGTGTAAATTAGGTTTGTTGCACAAGTCTAATTTCTACATATTGCTATGCGAGTTGTTTGATCTGTAATTGTCATTCGACTTGTTAGAGTAACAATCAAAGTGTTAAGCAAGGTAAAAGGTGTTTAAAGATATTTGAGAGTTTTAGCAATCTAGTTTGAACATTGTTTTTAAATGTTAACTTGAGTTAGGTTCTTCTCATTGTTTATGAGGTTTCTAGAAGACTAAGTGCAAATTTATTTCCATCATGTCTATTCGGGGGCTAGAGCCGATTGTAGAGCTGCTTCCTAGTTATCTTAATCCTAAGAAAGAATTGGTTTATGTTAAAATTTTCTTCTGCGTTCTATAACTGGCATATTAGACTATATTTGAATCAATGATCATGTTTCAAAAATGAATATTTTATTGCTTTCGATTATGAAGTTTTCCATATTGTTATTTTCCAAAATTGAATTTTGTTAATTCTTTTTATTTTTCTTTGATTACAAAATATTTTTAATTTTATTTTCTCACAAAGAATTGAAGGTTCATTCCATGCTTGTGGGATCGACCTTTCTTCTACTACTGTAAAAATTGTTTATATTTCTACAATTGGAAGTAGGAATTAATTTGACGGATTTGGTAACCGACCAAATTTTGATGTCATTGCTGGGGATGGTCGACTAACGTTCTTTGATTCTTTTATGACTCAATCTTTCATAGGTAACTTGAGCTTTGATATTGAAATTGAGAAGACTATAAAAAGGTTGAGAAAGGAGGTGAAAATCAAAAAATTGGCCTTTGTATGAGAGAGTTTGAGCACCTATAAAGAAACAGCTAGCGAGAAAAATACGGATAATGAGAGCATTAACGAAGTTATCATAGCTGTTAATCAAACAGACTCTGCGACAAATGGCTATCACTCCAATAGACCAAAGCCTATTGTGTATCACATATGAGGATTTGATAGTTCCCTTAAATTTAAAATCTGGACTTATACAATTGTTACCCACTTTTAAAAGCTTAGAAAATGAAGATCCTTACAAGCATTTGAAAGAATTTTATGTAATATATAATGGTATGAAATTGTAAGGTGTAAACTTGAAATAAATTAAATTAAGGGCTTTCCCTTTTTCTCTTGCAGATGCAGCAAAAGATTGGCTATATTACTTGCCATTTGGAACCATCACCACTTGGAATGAGATGACACAGTAATTTTTTGACAAATTTTTTCCTACAAAGTGAGCTACCCTGTCACATCCATACTCACACAACATTCCTATATGCATGCATTTTATGAGTATGCTATAATGAATGATTGATTAGTGTATGAAATGCATGAATTAGATATGATGCATGAATGTTTTGACTTGATGAATATGATTTAAAGTGTTTTATGGATAGATGAATTCCATGTGGAAAGAAGTCAATAGAGATACAAATGGAAAAAAAGTGAAAAGATAATTATAGAAGTGAGTACGTATTGAGAAGTAAGTATAATATGTTTTCATTGAATGCCTTGAATGAAGCTCTATGATGACATTTATATGTGTAACGGTATATTGTGGTATGTTAGTATGATGTGATTATGTGTTATAATAGGGTTTAAAATGGGTAAATGCAAGTTAAATGAAAAGCATTATGAAAAATACATTGGTACGAGCGTACCATTATTGTGTTTTGGTTCGTACGACCGTACGACTTGGTCATACTACATGCTAAATTGGATGATAGTTTTCATATGGATGTACTAAGTGGATCGTACTGTTGTACAATCACTTCAGTGTAAAATTGTATTAAAGTTTTTAAGGTTGTATGGGCGTACCAAATGGGTGGTCTAGTTGACCATCGTTTTGACGTAAATTGATATTGGAGTTTTTGGATCAGTACGGGTGTACGTGATAAGATACAGATGTATGAGACTTAAAATTGAGATTCAAAAAGGAAAAAAATTAGGTTAGTTTCTATTATTTTTCCTATCCTAACGCAGAAAACACTTACTTTCTCTTCTTTTCCTTGTGTTTTGAGTTAAAGAAAAGTATCTTTCCAAGGTAAGATTATATGGGTTTTAGCTTTTATGTTTCTTTTAGATTATATAAGCTATATGTATGTCTTTTTCTTCTTCTTTATGTCTACTTACATGTTTAACAAAAAGGTGAATTTTGTTTTGTTGGTGTATAAATAGCATAATTAGAGTATTTGGTGAGAGATAGAAAAGATAAGTTGTTGAATTTAATGTTATGATATAACTGAATGAGTTTCTGTTGTGATATATGGTATTGGTGTAAGTTCTAGCTTGTAACGTTAGCATTTATTATCGTGGTTACTACTACGAGTGTGTCAATGATGTTTAATGGTGTTTCTAAGGTTTAAAATGTTTAGAAGTTGATGGAAAAGATGATTATATATGTTAGTAGAGTGAAATTCAATGTGCTGTCTAATTTGGGAGTAAAGAGCATAAGTGTGTGTTCCTCAAAATTGTTTGAAAACATGATTAAACAATGTGTTTATATGTTGAAAATAGAGTTTAATTGTATGTAAAGATATGTTATGGCCAGAAAATACCAAAAGAGTTCAATAGTGGCAACAAATGAGTTATAACATGAAAAATGTAGATGTATATACATATATTTTGCTTAAGAAGTTAAGTCAAGTACAAAACATGAATGACTTTACTAAATGAATGTAAAATGAAAATGATACAGGTTTAACAGACGAGACTCATACTTCTCCAAAAACTATCGATAAAGGTAAAACGATAGCAAGTTTGTGCTTTTCACTTCATGACCTCATTTAAGGTCTTGAAATGATATCCCTATATCTAAATTTTTATGCTTTTCATCTTATGACCCATATAGGGTCTTAAAATGATAATTTCTCACTTAATTACTTATGATAGCAACGTTGTGAGATTAGATTGTGAATGGTATAATATGATCAATGTCACACCCAGCCCATACCCATACAGACATGCTCCCACGACACAAGCAGCGACCCCCAAGAGGAGACCAGTACCTGTGACGTTAGGGATACATCATACAGACGTTGTATGGGGACACACTCTAAGCCTAATGGTGGTTATGCAGTGGAACAACGTGATGTACATACATATACTCGAGATCATTCCCATTCACACACGCGATTAAAACATAGACATCAAGGGAAACAGGCAACCGTATCTCATTAATAGAAAACCTGTTATACAAGAAGTGCGTGCGTACAATAAAACCGCCAAAAGCTATACAAAAGATACATCACTACTGCCATCCTAGCCACACAACCAAAAGAGGATCGGAGTAGCCGCAGAAGTCCCGTACCCAAGTGAGATCTATCCGTCTCAGCTGACGACCTCTAGTCCTTCCCTGATGGCTCCCCTGTGGGCTCTGAACCTACGTTTATCAAATGACAAACGCTGAGATAAAACTCAGTGGTGCTAGAACACATATAAACAGTAATACAACATGTCACATTTCAACATTAACATCATATACAATACACTCGTCACGTCAAGACATATCAAACCCACCATTATATGCAATGCAAATGCTAATGCTCCTGACATTCACTTTCACTCCTCTTACTCTCATTCACTCTTGTTTTCCTGTAATGTGCACATTCCTGTCGCACACACTGGATCCCGTACCGGTACTAATCTCCCATCTCAGGAGATTCTATATACATTTAGGTCC